>SZYD01002405.1:0-140670 GCA_009363875.1 Mikania micrantha | reverse complement strand
AGCTTAAGCGCTTATTCGTACAGATCGCTAACTATACGAATATGACGTCAGATTCACCTTCTGATTTGGTTTTCTATTTACTAGATATCACTTAAAATATTAAACTAACAGATATATTTGTATGAATCGTCACCCAAACGATACACTGTCAGCCTAATATTTACGTAATGATATCGGATGATTATTAAATATTTATATCCTCGCAGTCGTTTGTAGATTTTGTTGTGCTAATTCTCATACATTTGTCTTTTCCAGTTAGATTCTCAGTTGTCTGATCCTTGTTATCAGAAGATCTGTGCTACGACTGTTGTGTTTTGTCTTTCGCACACAGTGTCATTTTGTTGTTTCAGCTCATCTCGTTCTGTATATCACAATTGTTCCATTGTTTTGTACTTTCTTTCATATATTTTCATATAGATACACTTAAGCATCTATATTTAAATCCTATAACTGTTTTACTTCCATACAGTCTTCTGACGATTCGTAGTGGTCGTCAATGTGTGTGTATACATATATATTAACACATAAGCATAAAAAGAATCTTGATTAAAGTTGAATAAAGATTTTTAGGTAAATATAAATTTGTTCATATAAATAATGCTTGAATAAGAAATTTTCAAAATTTATAAAATATAGATTGACAATGATTATAAATATATAACAAAACATTTATAAAATTAGAAAACAAAGATACAAAGTTTTACATATATTGGTTAATGTTTTGACATAAAATGATAAGTTTGAAAGCTAAAGGGACCATTATGTAAAATGAATTCCTGTTAAGTATTAAAACTAAAAGGTGTAAAATGTAAGAATTAGGATGATCAAAAACTGACAAAACCCAATTTCTTCTTCCCTTCTTCACCCGTGAACACACTAGACCCAACTCGAGACCCATGTGCATCCCAGATGTGTAATCGTTTGAATAAACACGTTAAAAACTCAATCCTCTCGATAGTTAAAAGCCCTGATGATTGTGTAATTGATTGCAATCAACAATTTAATGCATTAACAACTAAAACGTGTGAATCGTTACCCAAAATAACCGAATGAAAAAACGAGAACCATAAATCAACTGGTATAAAACTCAAATCCATCATTCGATTAACATCTTTTACTTCTCATGAGCAATTCTAAAACCGAAATCACTATCAAAGAATCCTTATGAGTGGGTTTGAACTCGCATTACCTCCGGCTTTAAGTCTCGAACTCGATCTCTATCAAAAAGATAACAAAACAGGTAATTCTAAACACCAATATACTCGTAATCAAGCGTTGAACAAAAGCCTTAACATCTAGGGGCTCACAATCTTGAGAATGATCAAATTTTAAGGGATTGTGATTTAGGGTTCTTTGCAATAAGAACTGGTTCGAAGATCAGTTTAAAAGAAATATGAAATCAACTAAGTTAACAAAACCCTCAGCCAGAGCAACGATAAGCGCCCGCACTCTGGCTGAGGCGTGTGTTTGAACTTTGAAATTTAGGACTTCCATTAGGATGTCATAGTTTTAGTACTTGAACTTTGAACTTTAGGATGCTGAGACTTTGTTACTCTAACTTTAGGTGAGTAGATAGTTTTCACTTCTTCATTCACTATTCAAGGACTTTGGAACCAGCTAAGCATTCAAACATGTGAGTTTCACTCATACTCCCACTTTTAACATACTTTTGGGATGTTACATATGTCTTTATTCAATCAAAGTTATTCAAGAGTCAAAACCAAATAGATGAAAACTATTAGTCTAAGTTGTTTGACTTATGTGCTATTGTATACCTACTTGTTTATTAGTTATGCATATTCTTATTATGGCATGTAAATCTAGTAATTAGTAGCCCTTGCAATATAACTTAGGTTATCAATTATATATTGCAAAGGTAAGAGCTGATATTCAATTGTTATAACTAGTAGCATTTCTTTAATACCGATGATCCTCAGCTCAAGTGGCTGAGGGGAGGTACCATGTGGCTTCAATATTGGGGAGGTCACGGGTTCAAGTCCTGGCATGCAAATAGGGGTTCCATGCTGGGCTAGGGGTTTTCTCTCACCTATGGTGGGTTTCCACCTATGGGTGTGGATATGATCGGGTGGGGCTATGACCCGTCAGTGATCCAAATTGTTGTTCAAAAAAAGTACTCTTTCATTAGTGACTTATGTCATTAAGTTAGTAAAGGTGAAAAAGCCAAAGAACTCATGTTGAATTAGTAGTCTTTCATTATAATAGCACCATGAGCTAATGATCAGTCTTCATCACGCCCCAACGTATTCCGCCGTCGGTCGTCGGGTGTGACATTCGAGAAATTCCGATGATGGATTTGGCTCGTAATTTTGACACATCTCAAAGTCAGAACAATTATTTGGAATTTATCTCAATCTAACTATGTTACAACTCATAAATATATGTATATACACATTATATACTTTTATGAACAAAAATGAAAAAAACTTAATTAATTTAAATTAGTTAAGTTTTCTAAAACTTAATGCTATAAATGTTAACAATAAAGTATATAGGCTTTTATATAAGGTTTAACATAAAAAGTTAACTTACAACCTTTAACGATCCAATCTTACAATTTTCAAAACGTAAACCTAAAGATAACCTGAGAATATTTCTATTTGAAATAAAAGAAAGCCATAACAACAAGGACTAAACCTCTCAGGTTTCATTTTCCTTTTTCCTTCCCTATCGGTCTTTGGTTCATTGTAACTTGAAACAACTTTTTATCTCTCAAAGACAAAAACTTGGGTTGATCAAAAACGTTGGAGACTTCGAGAACACTCCTAAAACTCATATGCTGACCTTCTTATCATTCAAACTACATTATACATAACCAAAGATAGGACATTGTGTTTTTAATGGTTTAGATGTAAAGGGTAGCAAGTTAGAAGCTCTAATGTTAGATTTTTAGTTTTGTCATAAGATAACTTTCACGTGACTATGTTGCCAGCATTCCTCATCTTCAAGCTATGATTTTTGACCACCCAAATCTCCAGATATATTGGTATACTAAGGATCAATTAGGTTCAAGTGGTGCATAAAACCAAGCCCAAACAAAACAAGAATCACAAACACAACTTTAAAGATACAACCCTTAACTCTCACCAATATCCAAAGTTTAACCCAATTATCTACACCATGAAAGTTGGATTAATATCTTCGATATGATAGTACACTAAAAACGATGTTTGTTGATAATTCACAAGACGCGACCCATCCCACATCACCCAAGAAACCAATATTTTGCCTCCTTAAACACATTTAAATATCCTTGCTTGGTCTCATATAGTTTTTAACTCTAGTTGAGTATAAACAAGTAGAATAACCAAATTTTGGTGGTTCAATAAGTGCAACATCCCTTAGGATGTTGAACGTAGTAGTCTTATTTGTGCTCTCGATGAGGAGGTACTACCCTTCGAGATCGTTTCATCTGTAAAGGTTCTTTGAGGTAATTTTCTTTCTTTTTTGTTTTTCTTCATTATTCTTTTATTTTATTGCTTCTTAGTCTAAGTAGTTGAGGTTAGGTTCTTAGTTAAGGGGCATTAGGCTTGTTTAGATAGCCTTGTAGAGACTCGTTAGGCCTAACGAGTCTGGCCTATGATGTTCTTCATTAAGCTATGCCTGGTATAACGTTTACTCGTCCTCGTTGATTTGTTTGAGTAGGTTGAAGCACATTTGCATTCAGATCGTATACTTGTTCCTTTGATCTATTGTCTGATCACACACGTTCAAAACCTTAGGGCATCTAGTTCGATACAACTGTTGATCTTGATTCTTTTTCATTATACTAGTTTCCTCAAGCACCACTGATGTGAGTATATTCGTACTCCCTTTTTTACTTTGTGTAAAGCTTTAGGGATGTTACATATGCGTTATACAAACAAAAACATGTTATTTCATAGAGTTAAAACAAATACATGATGCAAATTGTAGACATTGTAGACTAATCAAGTGCTATGTGGAACTATGTGTTTATTTGCTATTTCTATTTAGGATAGAATTCGTTTCATACATCAAACATATATAAGTACATAGTAGCCTAAGAATGTTATTACATTCTTCGCAATAACTTAGGTTTTATTTTATGTTAAAAAGATGAAAGGTACATTATTGCAAACTTGTGATTTACATTGGTTAAATCAAAGACCTAGCTAGTCTAGATTGAAGCTTTGTATTATTACTTGTTTGAAGACTTGGTTTATGCTTAAATATGATATAATTAGATCTAGTTCTACATAGACTATTGGTTTAGCATCTTTTTATACGTATTAAATCAAATTATATGAATTGCTCATCAACTATATATGCACATAGTTTACCTTTTCTTTTACATATTAACAGGCTAAGGTGAAGGCATGTGGTGATGACTTAGATTAGGCTTAGCGGACCTAGTTTAATAAAAAGGTTTAGTATATCTTTTGTAATTTGATTTGAACTATTTTAATTGTTTGGAGGATTTTAATAATGATTTGTTTGAATTATTAATATGGAGGTTTAAATATTGAAACTTTAACATATCACTATAAGCTACTGGACAGTCTCAAATCACGCCATGCGTATTCCGCCGTCTGTTGAGGTGTGACAGTTGAGTCCATTGTTTAGGAGGGAGGGTTATGAGCTCATGATCCTTAGTAGGTTTGAATTGGAAGATTTAGCATTTTTTAGCCTTCATAATCATAACAATACAACAAAAGTTACTGAGACTGAAAGAATCAAGATAAAAGTCTACAAATAAGACATCGATGTCATCAACCTAGCAAGGGAAGAAGACATAAGACACTTTGGTGATTAAAGAGAGTGTGCGTGATAGGGCTCTAGTTGTTGAGGAATCAACAAAAAAAACAAAAGAAAAGAAAGAAGCCTATGGCTAAACAAAGTCATGAGAGGCCAAGGGGTGGCTCCTCACCAAAGGTCTATACTTCAGGTGTTGAGGAGGATATGAATGTTGAATCGTTAAATGGACATGAATCTATCACATCCTGGAAATAAGATATGGACGCTAGGTATTCCACTACCACAAGAATACAAGGTGGGATTGCTAGACTCACAAACATAATGAGTTTACAAGACTTAGCTAAACTTCCACTTCACAATCTCAAGTAACATGTGCTCGAAAGACTGACAGTCTGAATCATCAAGTGACTAGTCTCTAACTTTAAAGGAAGTTTTGGTAGAAACAGCTTGAGAAGGATTATAAATATTTTTAAGGCTAGTGCTTCCAAAACATATTGGTTCTAATTATAAATATAATGACAAAAGCTCTTAGAACGAAGTCTTTTGGAAGTTTACAGTCTTTCGAAAGAACCGTAAAAGCTCTAGGAAGACTAAAAGCATTTGGAGAGACTAACTCTTTCTTCCTAAGGTTTAACCTTTTGAAGATTGACTCTTAAAATCAAAAGTTCCAAAGACGTTAGAAGCTTCTAAATTTTTCTGGTAAAAAGCAAAAAGGAAGACGAGAAAACGCTTTTAAAGATGGTGGTGGTGGTGGTGCACTAGTTAACAACATTAATTATTTTAGCATATACTTCATACCGTTATGTTTGCATATGGTTGTAGCTTTTAGTATAGACACACTTAGGTGGTGTTTGTTTTTTAAGAGGTAAAACATCTGCAGTCTGCGGACCACGTCTGCAGACTTCTTTTGCAGAAGAGGTGGACCAAACCCCTACAAGAAGAGCTTTTAGGGGTGTTTGTTTTCCAAAAACATCTTCAAACAAAAAACCTCTTCATAAGAAAACCCAACCCACCGTCCCCCAACCCCACCGGCCACCGATCCTCCGGCCACCGATCCTCCGGCCTCCGATCGTGTTCCACTGTCACCATCACCTCCGATCGTCCCCCTCCACCCACCGTCGACCGTCGATGAGGCTGTCACCATCACCACCGCGTCTCTAGGGTTTCATCCGACGACGGGATGCGAAGGGTTCGATGACGGGATGCGATTGAGACTGTCACCATCACCACCGCGGCTCTAGGGTTCGACTGTGGAGGGCGACGACGACGGGATGCGACGAAGGCAGTGGGAGGCGACTAGGGTTCGAACGACTAGGGATGCGACGAAGGCAGTGGAAGGGTTCGAACGACTAGGGTTCGCTTCTGGTGTTCGCCGACTAGGGTGTGGAGGCGATGGCAGTGGGAGGCAACGGCGGTGGGGGAGCCGGCGGTGGGGGAGACCGGCGATGGCAGTGGGAGGCGACGGCTGAGGGGCGATCGTGAGGATGAGATGGGGGTGAGAAGGTTTGAAGAGGTTTGAAGATGATGGTCCACCTTTTTTCCAAGAAGAGGTCTCGCAGACGTTTTTTAATGAAATGTCTGCGAGAAAACAAACACCGTACATCTTTCCTTGGTCTGCGGGGTGCAGACGAAAGAGGTCTCGCAGACCTTCGCAGACGTTTTCTAAAAAACAAACAGCCCCTTAATATATTGGTTTCATATATAGCAAATCTTGTATTGTAATGAACAAGAAGTTTTCAATAAATGTTTGATATGTAAAGTTATCAATTGAGTGAAATATACATAAAGCTTAAAACAATTTTACTTGTGTTCTTTCGTTTGTTCTTATTCACACATTACACTTCACTTATCTCACAGGCTCAATGTCATAATGTTTATCAGTTATTTGACTACTATTTTTTATTAGAAGCATGAATTATTTGCAAGTTGATAGTTGTGTTTTAACCAACCGATACAAACAACAATTGTCAAGACCTTTTCATAGATGGATAGCTTTTCGTTGATTTATATAAACCTTTTTAATATTATAAAACATTTTAACTGAACTAGAATTGTTCATTCTATTTGACGTGTTATTTTTATCACCACATACATTAAAGGAAATCAACAACAACAATAATAATAATAATAATTTATTATTATTATTATTATTTATTATTATTATTATTATTATTATTATTATTATTATATTATTATTATTATTTCTTAAAAATAGCTTACGCTAATTAAATAAACTACCAGTTATCTGTTGCTAGTGAATGATATACTGGTATTTCATCATTGTTCATGATTGAGAGGTATTTTGCCCACACTGGTTGGCTTTCTCATGTACTATATCACTAAAAGACTGTAAAGGGATTGGATTTTCATCAATTGATCATATGGTATATATCGGTAAATTATGTGATTTGGAATGGATCGTTATTTTCAACTAAATAGTTTTCTTCTTATAAAAAGTTTAAGAAATATTATTTATGATTATATGTTCAAATTTAAGATAGAAAATTCAAAATTTTAGAAGGAAAAATTGTTTGAGGGTAATTTAGTTATGACCACTTTTTCCTATATTTTTTAAACGTTCGTAACTTTTATATCCAATATTATTTGTTTTAGAAAAAAATATCATAAAAAAGAACCTTTTATCTTTAAAATGAGTATAGTGTAGTTAATTGTGTCTAATTATCGTCATTGTGTCTTTTTTAAATGTTTGTGTATATTTATCTTTTTTTTTCTGTTTTTCTTACAATTAGTTGTTTCTTTTTATAGGAAATTGTATACTTTTCAAGGATCGTTGTGTTATTCACGCTCATCATTGTGTCATCCTTGCTTGATATAATGTATTCTGCAACATCATTGTGTTTAAATTGTTCACGAAAAACATAAAATACACAATGACTAGTAAAAAAATGCCCACACTCGTCATTATGTTTTTTACAGCTAATTGTGTCTTTTTAAAGATCATTGTGCTTAGGGGCGTGCATGAAACCGAAAAACCTGACCCAAAATCCGAAAACTGAAAAATCCAAACCGAAATAATCGAACCCAAATGTAAACCGACGGGTTTGGTGCAAGTTTTCTAAAAACCGAAAGTTTGGGTTTGGTTTTACCTAAAATAAAAACCGATTAAACCGATTGCATACATATGTATGTATACATACACTACACCAATATACTTCTTTTGCGACGACAGCAACTGCGATGACCAAAGTCGCCCCTACAGATAAGGCTATAGCGACTTTGTAGCGACGAGGTGTCGTCACTATAGGGTTGGGCGGGAAGGACGAAAGTTTTCGAGGTTCAGGGAAAAAATTAGGTACGACTTGTCATCGCTATAGCCAAAAATATTTTTTTTCCATTTTTCTTTAATTAAAATCTCTGAAAATCAATTAACAACTTTTTTTAAAAAAGAAATAAATAAATTAGCGACGAGAAGTCGTCGCTATAGGGTTTATTCAATTTTTTAATTACTGAATCGCCTAAAAATAATATTTAATAATATTTTAATCAAAATTAATATTAATTTTTTTAAAAATTAAAAATCAGTATTTAAATTTAAAAAAGAAAAAAATAATAATATTTTAATTGACCCTGTTGCGACGACATTTCGTTGCTGTAATTTGATCTATTGGGACGACCTGAACAGCGACGACAAGTCCGGGCAGCAGCGACGAAACAATAGAGACAACCGGTTAGCGACGAAAAAGGGCGGCTATTGCGACGAATTTTGTCGTCGCTAATTGATGTTTTTCCTGTAGTGATATATTAACTTTCAAAATTTCAATAATTTGTAAACCGTCTATTTTTATTATCTTTTTTCTTGATAATAAAAGACATATAAAAATCATATATTTTATTATTTTTTAGTCTTATGATATCAAAAACATATATGATTTTTACTAAATTTAAAATTTTTGTATATAATGTTAAATGTTAAGTAATGTAGTACTTGAAATATTTTTAGTACAAATACAGTATTTTAGTTTATTTTTTAGAAGCATAACTTTAGACACAAGTAAAAAACCGAAAAAACCGAAACCCAAACCGAACCAAATTGGGTTTTAAAATGATAAAAACCGAAAAAAACCGAACCCAACGGGTTAAAAACCGAAATTTTGGTTTCGAGTTTGGACTAAGCAAAAAACCGACCATGCACACCCCTAATTGTGTTATTCATTTTCGTCATTGTGTCATCCTTGCTTAACATTATGTATTCTGCAACATTTGTGTATCTTAAATTGTTCAGAAAAACACAACACTGAGTAAGATCACAAAAGACACAATGAACTATACAAAAGACACAATGCCCTATACAAAATAAACAATGACATGTACAAAAGACATAATGAACTAAAAAAATGTGTAAGTAACACTATACTAATTTTGAAGAAAAATATGCTCGTTTTTATGGTAATTTTTTTTCAAAAATAATTTCATATGTAAAATTTATAAACGTTTAAAGAAGGTGGAGCAACTTGATAAAAAGTCAACATAAGCAATTATTACTAAAATACTCTCCAACAACTTGATCTAATTATAGCCGTTGATTAATAATTTAATATATGTGTGTGTCTAAAATATAAAAGGTATAACTAATATTAGTTTCAATATAATTATGTAAATTTAAGAAAACAAAATTATAAAATCACATAATTTTTATTCGCAAACACATGTGATACACGGATATATAACCTAATATCATAATAAAAGTTAAACTAGTTTTAAATTAAAATTAAAAATACTCTAATATTTTTTTGGTAGAGGGAACTAATTGATCATGATAAACATATAGGTGAAATCAGAGATATATAACATCAACAATCATCATTAGAGTAGATAGTTTGAATCATCTTGAATTTCAAATTTTTGCTGCAATATTACGTCTTGAATCATAACAAATTTAAAACTAAAAAATTGATAACCTCTTACATAAAATTTATCTAAACAGCATTATTGCATACTTATAACATTATATTATCAAAATATTTACTATTTTAAAATCTAACAAGTCATTTTTTTTAAAAAAATAATTTTGCATGCAAACAAATTTAATATATCAAAATTAGCTTATCAAAATTGTCAAACTTAATTTTTAATGATGATAGCAATATCGGGCCCTACATCCCTATTAATTAATTATTTAATTAATATAATAGTTGTGTGAAAAAAAATTAGCACGTTCAAAAAAAAAATAGTTGTGTGAAACAAATTCGTGTCAATGCCTATAACAATATACAATTAAAAAAATTTTTGAACGACTTGGTACAACGACACTCAAGACTGGATTTCAACCGTCCCTCGGATTTGACGATCTGAGGCGTATGCCCGAGCCCACCCCAGGAGGAACCCTACAACTGGGTAAACCCCCTGACCTTGTTTCAGCAAATATGTCTCAGCCCGGATTTGAACCCAAGACCTTCCGTAGTAAAGTTAAGAGGGTGACCATTAGACTAAAATTAAAGCCTTTGGGCTCAATATACAATTAATTATTAATTTTTTTTGACCAACTAAAACTTAGTCCCTTGTCAGCTTGTCTCATCCTGATAAACGGTTCACTCCTCACTACAAAGTCGGGTGTGACTAAGCCCACATCATTCAGAAGGAAACCCACATCTTGAAAAAACCTTGTGGCTTGAACCAAAGACAAATGAACCCAACAAATACGAACATGTCATGTTCGTGTTCGTTTTCTTAAGGTTAACCGATCAAACACGAACATTTAAACAAACATGGGTTTCTTGTTCGTGTTCATTCAATAATAAACTTAGTGTGTTCATGTTCGTTCGTTAATAGTATAAACAAACAATTTACAAACATAAACAAACTTAAGTGATCAAACACAAACGAACATAACGAAATAAACAAAAAGGTCATAATTGAACAACGTAATTAAATGAACATTGTTTTAAGACCTTAATAAACATATCCAAAAATCAATCATCATCAACAGTAAACAAACGAAAATGAAAGAACATAAACACACATTCACAAGCATGAATGAACAACGAGACATGTGTTCTTGTTTGTTTACTTAATAATAAATGAAATAAACGAACTTTCACCGAACGAACAACGAATGATTCACTGAACGTTCTGTTCATTTACATGCCTACCCAAAACCTCTCATTAAACAAGTTCATGGTACAATTAGGCTATAAATTGACCACTTGGTATTATTAATTATTAATCAGAAACCATTAACTAACAATGATTAATATAGCTAGCGTGGGCATTGCCACGCTATATACAATGTGTAACGCTGGCCCCAACATTAAAACAAATAATTGACAATCATATGATGGAATTAAAGAAACACAAACGTAATCATTTTTGTTTATAGATCATAAAATCGAAAACAAAGTCAATACCCAAACCATACAAGCAAGAACAAGTACGGTGCGTTCTTGACTCCCTCTTCTAATTTAATTGCAATAAATTTTTGAAAGATGCACAAAATCCCAAAACAATTAAAACAAAAAATAAATTAAAATAAAATAAAAAAAAGGTTAATGAATGTAGTAGTTGAAGATGGTTAATGAACACTATGACAGTGAGCCACCAGAAGAGTAGCAGGTTGATGCAGCAATAATATTAACTCGGTTTCTGCCATTGATGATGAAACCTGCATTAACAGCTTCCCCAACTAACCACAAAAACTCATCCAACATTTAAGTATGAGAGAGAGAAAGTTGGTTCATCAGGTGGTGGTAGAACTGGCATTGATGGATCCTTTAATTTGGTGTACCGTGTTTGTGATTAGGTTGTTAACTGTGGTTAATGACTCTTGGCTGATCTTGGCTGATGGCAAGCTGTTGGTTTGTATTTGGAAGATTATGGTCACGAGTGAGCCGGTTGATGTTGTGGCTTGGTCGCTTGTTGGGTCTGATGTCGCGGTCGAGGGACCGCCTTTGGTTGCCATTTCGTGATGGCCGTCGGTTGTGATGATGAAACCGGATGGAAGTAGTGGAATGTATGATGGGTCTTCCCCGTTCATCGCTATGTTGATCGCTGGCAAGTCGACTGGGCAGTACGCGACGAGTGAGCCAGATGCATCTGTACTGCTCTCTTGTAGGATTAACATGTTGTTCTGGCTTGGTGTGTATGCCTGTTTTTGGTTTTCATATCATAATATTAAACTACAGTGGTTTGAGTTTAAATCTTTGTAAAAACAAACAGGATTAAATGACTTATAGAGGTAAAAAAATTATTTATATAAATAAATTAATAAATATATATATATATATAATAAAATCATTATTTGATAATTCTTACCCTTAGAACGGATATACAGTTCCCTGGATGAGTACCGATTGCAATATTTGCAACTTCTTGTACTGGATTTTGATTAGAAAGAACATCCCACTAAGAATATGAAAAATAAATAAATAAATAAATAAATGAATTTCTAAGCTACAATATGTATGATCAGTATAAGATATTGGCACCATTTGTGTACATATGTGTTTATTGTTAGTACCTGAGGTCTAGTCCGGCTGTCACGAAAGAAATCGAAAACGTTTTGGGGAGAAATCGGAAGCCAAATGGTGGTCGATGCGCTAAGGACCGAGCCGTTGGGTTGCCCAGGATCAGTGCTCTTGTATAAGATGGCTCGGACCTCAAACTCGCTCATACCTGAAATAGATGTCCATTGATGACCGTTTGAAGGATTTATGCTCGAACACAAGTTCGTCATCATCCGTTGTGATAGCTTCATCATGCTCCTCTTCCCCTGACTCGACGGAATCACTAACAAAAATCACAAAATTTTAGTTACAATCTACAAAACTTGTATGTTTGATGGTGTCAAGACTCAAGGATGAATGTGTACCTCCTCCAAGATCATGGCTTGTTGTCATCAAAGAAGCGGTTCGTTCACACGCCCTTTGAAGACAAGCGAGCCATCTCTTGGCTCCGAATGCCAAACCGGTGTAGATAAAATCTCGATAAAGCCGGTTAATTGGGGTTACATCTTCTACTTCCATATGTTCTACCCATGTAACCTACATGTAGAACAACAAAGCATTGTTTAGAGGTTGTTTCAACTTGTTATTAATCAAGATTGGCGAACCTTTGAATAACCATTAGGCATATCTTGAATCAAGCATCCGGAAGGCAGGCGACGCACTTTGAATCGCGGATGAGAGTATGGATTATATTGTGGAAGATCATATGAAACATCCACAATCGCCCATAAGCCTTGCTTGATTTCTTGAACAAATCGGAGCAAATACAATTGCCTTGTGGGAACTAGCGGTGAAAGCAATTGTAACTCTTCAAACATCTACAAATCAAAGGGTAACAAAGGGTTGGTGGCGAAACAACACTATGGCTATGTGTAATGGTGCGCTTGATCAGGGCTTGACCAGTTTCAAGCAGTCGTTACACATAGCCTGAAATCGTTGTAATTGTGGTGTGCATTATTTTACATTACCAGTTGCAAGTAGCCACTTTGCGAATCTAAGGATCCAGACGAGAGTACTTCGATCGTTCGTGCTCTCGACACAATAGAAGGAAACATTTCGGACCATTTGATCTGCCCAAGTGAAAGTTCATCAGTTTATAGTGTGAAAGACAATAGAAAAATGAAAAGAAAGTAACAACAATTAAAGGTAACTACTTAACCGAATCGACAAACATATCAACTAGTTTTAAGCTATTCATCGTGACAACACCAGAGACCCTTGAAGCTTCGGTTCTAACATTAGGGTTCTTGAATGAATCACAACGATCCGGGAAAACCCTCTTGTAACTTTCAAGATTAAGCGTCTCAACCGCGTCCTTAGGAGTCTTTAGCCACAAGGGCTCATTGTTCTGGACAAGCCTGATGAATTCTTCCATAGCACTAGTAGCAATACCCGCCATTAGCGACTTGTCCATGTCCGAAAGAGGAACCATGGGGTTTTGAAACATTGAGTGGTCGAGGTTGATGTTGCTAGACGATGAACCAACGGCCGAACCAGTGACAAGATCAAGATCTAACGAAGGTCCGCCGTGCATCATGGGCATTCGACTCGACGCGTAACTAGCCATTGATAAGTCTAATGTAGACATGTGAAATGGCTGTACTGGTGGGAGTTGCAACACCGGTCTACCTATGTACTTGGCTGCAATGCTTGATACTCTATCCAGCTGTCATTAACAAAAATATGGTCCTCATTAGTCAATTCTTACCATGCTTGGCTTTCAAATCATTTCCACATGCTTTGTTATACACAAAAATGTTAATGAAAGCAATCAAACATTTGCTAGTTTAACTCAAATCATCACATACACAATAATGGCCATTCTAAAGGGTATAAAATAAGTACAAAACAATTTCATGCATGGTTAATCAACTGACTGTTTAATTACTTTTTTTTAGAAAACCTACAACTGATAAAACCCTTATGCTCAATCAGGAACTAATTTTGCTCTGCTGATTAACTTTTAAAAGAAAAGTCATGGGACTACCGTTGCGTTGTATCAATTGGTCTTTAGGGATTGTTTAATTACCTCTTCTTTCAATTGGGCGTTCTCGAATCGAAGTTTTTGTTCGTCGAAATAGCAATCTTCTCCGATCGGAGGACCGCCACCGCAAGTCGGGCATACCAAATTCTTGAGTGCCTCTCGTATCACAATGTTCTCGCACCGTATCTTGTCGTTCTCCACTCTCAACGCGCAGTTGTCTGCTCGTTCATGGTGTGCCTGAAAGAAAGCAAGAAATACATACACATGAAAACATGTATATATGTGTATATATACGCAGATAATTATAGATATAAAGAAGGTAGATATATAATAAAGAAACCTTCATTTGGGTTCGTCGATTTTGAAACCAAAACTTAATCTGTCGAGGAGCTAAATCCAACTCTCTGCTTAGTTGCATTCTTGTTTTCTCATCTGGGTGTGGACATTCTTTAAAAGTTCTACAATTTTAATGACCAAAAAGCAAGATTCAAGAATTTATGAAAACAAAAAAACCAAGAAAACGAAGTTACAAAATAAAAAAGGAAAATTGTCATACGATTCAAGAATCTGAATCTGAAGAGCAGTGTGACGATGGTAACGTTTCTTCTTGTCATGGTGACCACCACGGCCCGAGCCTCCACTACCTTCACCGGTACCACCGTAATCCATCGCGGCTCGATCGGAGTCGAAGGTGTTGGTGTTGGTGTTTGGTATGGCTAAGATATGATACTCATGAATTATATGTTGTTCGTTAGAAGAAAAAATGGTTGACTTTGGGGAGAAAACGGCCGGAGAGAGAGAGACATGAGTTTGAATATTTATATATGTGTTGAGTGATAAAAATTAAAGGGAGAGGGAGAGAAGGAAGGAGAAGATTGTGGTGAGAGTAAATGCTTGAAACAAGGAAATAAGTTAAGGGGTTGGAGTGGAAGGTGGTAACGTAATTACAAGCCTTCTTTTTATCTTCCACTTTCAAAATATGGTTAGAGACCTACCGATCGATCAATGATGTCTTCAATGGATGTTTACATCTTTCATAAAATATTCATATCATTAAAAGATTTTTTTTTTCTGAAATAATTTAGTAAAGATTCACGCGGAACCAATTTGAAATTAAAGAGGAGACAAAACCCAGTTACGTCTCACTAATTTGTGTTAAGTTGGGTCTGGGGTTAGATGAAAATAAATCTTATCTCTACCTAATTTTCTAATAAAATAAATAGTCTGCTTCAAAAGAAACCATGGCTAAAGAGTACCATTAAAATTATATATGTACTTCTGATAGACTAGTAACTAAAATAAAACTTGTCAAATTTTTAAATCACTTTTGATTCTTACTATGTTGTCTGATTTTTTTCTTACTAAATAATGATATATTCTCTTTCATGTTAAATAATAATATATTCTTTTTCATATTAAATATGTAATTAAATGTTAATAACTAATGATGTTAGTTATAATTTTCATATTAATAATAAATTTTTAATAAATTAAAAATCATATCTTTTTATTAGAAAATAGATATTGAAATATATATGTGTGTGTGTGTGTAAAAACTATTTTTTTCTAAAAAAACCAATAACCAGAATTTTAAACAACAAAATTTCTATATAAAAATGATGTTTTTTAAAACAGTTTTTAAAATGAAATGTTAAAATATAATTCTTTTTTAAAAAACAAAAGTTAAAAAATGATATTATTGTTTTGTTATTTAAAATATGTATATACACACGTAAATTCAATCATATTTTATCTGAAAAATCGTTTTATAAATCCTAAATTTTTGTTAGTTACTATATAATATATTCTTTACACAATTCATGTAATACATGAGATATTAACTTAGTATATGTGTGTGTATTTATATATATTACACACAATGGTCATAAGCAAAACGTAAACAAAAACATCCAGACAGACTATGTAAACAACAATCTAATAAATTAATTGAGTTTTATAAAGGTGTATACTAATATGTTATATAAAGACTCAACATTAGTTTTTCATATACAATCCCTAGCAATTTGATATCATAATAGGTAAACATTCACACCATTCTACTTGTTTTTAATGTAGAACAACAACCCTGTTTTCAAGGGCCTCAAGAGCTGCTTAATGATCGAATTAGATCAATCATTTGGTTAGGGTTCTTCTAAAACTTTAATATATTTTCAACCTTTTTAATAATCTAAAGTTTTATAATATTCATAAAAAATTCTACAAATCTTAAAATTTAACTTTAAACATTCTAAAAAAATTAGTAAAATTTCTCAAAAAGATTATATTTATTTAGATATTTGAAGGATATAAATAGTTTATAATTAGCCAAAATTTATCAAAAAGGTTTGTATAATTTCCAAAAACAAGTATATAGATTTTAAAATATATGTTTTGAGATCAAAAATTATAATTCTTTAAAATCAATTTTTTAAAGTTATAAAACATTACTTTTTATATCCAAAAACTTACTTTAAAACGGTTTAAAAATATATTAAAATTATATTAAAGTTTTGAAAAATATAAAATAAATTTTAATTATATTATGGAAATTATATAAATATACAGAAATATACTTTATTTATTTCTATTTTTAAATCAAATAATATGTTATTAAAATAATAAAATAATACAAAAAAAAATATATGAATCGTGTAAATATTCAAAAAAAATATCATTTTAAAAATACAAATTTATATGTGTGTATATATATATATATATATATATATATATGTAGGAGAAAGATAAAATAAAAACCCATTCTCAATGAGAAAACCATGAAACCATGTAAAAATCAAGTTAAAAAACCTTTTTTTTTTTGAATTTTTTTTACAGGTTTGTAACATTATTTGGCACATTTTTATAAAAAAGAAATTAAAAATAGCGCCGAGAAAATATTTTTAAAAAAAAATTTATAAACCCACGTAAAACATACGTAACACTATGCCGTTACAAACCTGTAAAATATTCAAAAAAAAAACAATTTTTTTACATGATTTTTACGTGGTTTTCATGGTTTTCTTATTGAGAATGAGTTTTCAAAATAACCCTACCCTATATATATATATATATATATATATTAGAAACTAATTTTTATTTAATTAAATTATTTTATTTAAATAAAACTCACAATTTTGATTAATGCCAAATACTTAGATAATTCATGTTTTATATAAATAAATATGGAATAATTTTATATCATTATTCAAAATATTTATTTATAAATTTCTTAACATATTGTTTTTAAAATTACAAAATAAATATTATTAACCATTAGTTTACACATAAACCTAATAAAATATTATTAATTCTAGTTTTTGAAACAATAAAAAAATTAAATTTAAATAAATAAATATAGTATATTTTACATTAATATTCTAGCATTTTTTTTTAGAAAAGTTGTAAAATACTTTTTAATTATTAAATAAATATTTTCAAACTATTATTCAAATTAAGACTATAATTCTTTCAATTCCAAATGTCTTATCATTAGACGAACCATAGAATTCTTAGAGTAAAATTCAATGCTTGAAATTTAGGAAATATTAAGTCTACTTTCATACTTATACAAACTTAAGGTGAGGTGTGACTTTTTACTTCACAAACTCTATCACTATTGGACGAGCTAAAGCAATATTGTGAGTTTCTCTAACACTTCATCCTTCTATTTTTTGTAATTTTAGGGATGTTAAACATGTTATATTCAACATGTTTAATTCTAGAGTCAAACAAACTAGTGCATTAGTAGCGTGAGAATGGTTAGATACATTCTTCACATTTACTTAGGTCATTGTGTACAAAAGATGAAAATGTACACATAAGCAAACTTGTTGATACACTATTTTTATAAAAACATTTTTTTATAAAAATGTGTGTGTGTGTGTGAAAACATTTTTTTATAAAAAAACCAATAACCATAAGTTTAAACAACAAAATTTCTATATAAAAATGATGTTTTTTAAAACGGTTTTTAAAATGAAATGTTAAAATATATTTTTTTTAAAAAAAGTTAAAAAATGATATTATTGTTTTGTTATTTAAAATATGTATATATACATGTAAATTCAATCATATTTTATCTGAAAATTTGTTTTATAAACCCTAAATTTTTGTTAGTTACTATATAATATATATTCTTTACACAATTCATGTAATATATGAGATATTAACTTAGTATATGTGTGTATTTATATATATTACACACGTTGTGGTATAGGCAAAGGTCATAAGCAAAACGTAAACATAAACAACCACACAGACTATGTACACAAACAATCTAATAAATGAATTGAGTTTTATATAGGTGTATACTAACATGTTTATATAAAGACTCAACATTAGTTTTTCATATACAATCCCTAGCAATTTGATATCATAATAGGTAAACATTCACACCATTCTACTTGTTTTTTAATGTAGAACAACAACCCTGTTTTCTAGGGCCTCAAGAGCTGCTTAATGATCGAATTAGATCAATCATATAGTTAGGGTTCTTCTAAAACTTTACTATATTTTCAACCTTTTTAATAATCTAAAATTTTATAATATTCATAATAAAATTCTATAAATCTTAAAATTTATTTTTAAAAATTCTAGAAAAATAAGAAAATTTTCTCAAAAAGATTATATTTATTTAGATATTTGAAGGATATAAATAGTTTATAATTAGCCAAAATTTATCAAAAAGATTTGTATAATTTCCAAAAACAAGTATATAGATTTTAAAATATATGTTTTGAGTTCAAAAATTATAATTCTTTAAAATCAATTTTTTAAAGTTATAAAACATTACTTTTTATATCCAAAAACTTACTTTAAAACGGTTTAAAAATATATTAAAATTATATTAAAGTTTTGAAAAATATAAAATAAATTTTAGTTATATTATGGAAATTATATAAATATACAGAAATATACTTTATTTATTTCTATTTTTAAATCAAATAACATGTTATTAAAATAATAAAATAATACAAAAAATTATTGTTTCGGGTAAAAATTAATAAGCTTAACTTTTAACAAAACCGAATTAGAAAAGTGGGGTATTGTGCTTAACAAGCAAATATGTTGAATATATCGAATATACGTTCAGGATATTCCTGAATATCCCTGGGTATATTTGAATATATCAAACAGAAAAAATGGCAATACACACGAGATTTATACGAGGAAAAGCCCTTAATCCCTTAGGATTGCAGGCATAAAAACCTCGGGAGGTGACAATCGTCACTCTGCCTAGTTTATTATCAACAAACCGATGAAAATACAAGTGTTTGAGCTTGGATGATCGATACTAAGTGTTACAATTGCTTGAATTTGTGTGTGTTTGAGAGAAAATGAAGAAAAGATGATGAAAAACGCGTCCCTAATCGATCACCAGCCGTTTGTTTATATACAACATGTTGTAACAGCTAAATTAACTAAATTCCCGAATATCCCGGCGAGAATCTCGGAATAATGGCCATGTGACAGCTACCACGTCCATTTACCATATTTAACCGTTCTATTTAAGTGAATCCCGAGTCTTTAGGTCCAATTTAGTCAACATGACCGTTGATAACTTGTTTCCATAATTTAGCATGTTCCCATGTTTCTTTTGACTGTATCCCGACTTTTAAGCTAAAATCAAGTCCATAATAAATATCCTGCAAGACTATCCCAAGCTATACAAAGAAGAGATCGATTAGTAACATTGGTATTCAGGATATTTGAGAATATTTAAGAATCCCATATTCCGGATTATCCTCGGATATCCCGAATCTCAAAGCATAAAAATTGACCCACAACAATTGCCCCCAGAATTTTGTAAGCTGTTCTTAACACATATAGCTGAAAAAATTTTCAGACTCAATCTTTGTGAGAACATGTCTTGCTACTTCTTAGGATTCAGAATTTCATATTTTCGAATGTCGTTGTTGCTTTTAAGATATCCTTGAATATTTCAAAATATTCTCAATAATATTTCGAATACTTCCTAACTTATATAAGATGTTAGATTCTTTAATAATTTTCATAAAGATTAGTGTTACTTACTGTTTGAATAGGAACATATCAATACGTTAAATACATATATTTTGAAGAGTTTCAGAATATTTCCTTTCAGTAGGTATCCTTCAAATCTAATTATTTTTCAGTTATAACTAGAAATAACTAGAAAAAGTTTAAGCTATATTTGGTCTAATTTGATCAGGATTTTAGTTATAGTGGTGATTATAAATAATTTAGACATTAAGTATATTAATCATATAAGATTTTGTTAAATGATTAAATATTCCTAAGTATAAATATGTATCAGACATATTATCTAATTGCATAATAGCATATTCCTGATCGGAAATAAAGACTCTTATAGAATATTTGAAAGATCAAGAAATAAATACCAACTCCTTGAAATAGTAGAATTATTTCTGAAGTCATCCTTTATCCATGTTAAAATAATATAACAGTTACATACCTCAATATCCTTGGATATGTTGTAAGCGGATGCTATATCTTTAAATATTCTTGAATGTTAATTCCTGCACATATTTAACAAACAAGAAAGATTGGGATAAACCCAATATACTGGCGACTAAGGCCGGTTAGACTGGCGACAAGGCCGAAAATACTGGCGACAAGGCCGATTATATTGGCGACAAGGCCGAAAATACTGGCGACTATGGCCGGAATACTGGCGACAAGGCCGATTATACTGGCGACTAAGGCCGAAAATACTGGCGACAAGGCCGAGAGATACTGGCGACTAAGGCCGGAATGCTGGCGACTAAGGCCGGGATACTGGCGACTAGGCCGGAATTCGGTGGATCCCTGGTTTATAGTCTTTGAAAATGAGATTGTCAGCCACTCAGCGTGTACTGGTCCCAAAATCTCCAACTATACCGGGATATTACGAAGGATCCATAGTTATAACCTTCGATAATGAAATTGTCAGCCACTCATGCGTGTACTGGTCCCATTATCTTGGATTATAGCAGGATATACGTGCGCTAGTGGCGAGGGTATGAACCCTTAGTCTTCAAAGGTCTCTTGAGTTTTGATTTCAGGTCAAAACTTTGCAGCTAGACATAAAGTCAGTACGGGGTCTTCATCAAGTTTTGATTTCAGGTCAAAACTTGGGCTGAGACATAAAGCCTCGTATTTTCTCCAGCTATTCCTGCAAAAACATAAAATAGTTTTGCAAAGGTAGGCATTAGGGATCCCTAAGCCTCTCCGATGCTTGAGTTAGTGTCGAGATAAATTGAGAATATATATATCAGGATATGACAGTAAGGATATACAGGAATATTGAAAGACAATTATGTAAATTTATAGTAAAGATTTCAGTGAAAGTCATATAAAGTATGTTTTTAAATGAATAGCATTCCATGCCCTCGGAATAGTTTCACCATCCATAGTAATTAATCTATATGCCCCCTTTCCAGCTTCGGAGTCAATTTTATAAGGTCCTTCCCATTTTGGGGCAAGTTTCCCGTCCATTGGATTTGTGGTATTCTGGAATGCTTTTCTTAAAACCAAGTCACCTACTTGGAATCTTCTGATCCTTATATTCTTTTTGTAGGATTTAGCTATCTTTTGCTGATAGGCAGCCATTCTTCCTGATAACTCAGGTTTTCTCAACACTGACTTAACCGGATAATTCGTTTTAACGTGTATTCTATGTGTCTCAAAATAGTGCCTAAGTTTTGTTGATGCCATAATCAAAGCTAAAATTAGCTTTTCTAGGTGGGAATACCTGGTTTCTGCATCTAACAAGCTTTTGCTTACATAGTATACTGGATGTTGTGATCCTTGATAGTCTTTGACTAGCACTGCACTTATAGTAGTTCGGGATACTGCTAAGTATAGTGATAGTGGTTCACCATCTTCTGGCTTCATAAGTAATGGCGCTGAGGATAAGTATTCTTTCAAATCCTGTAATGCCTTCTCGTGCTCTTCATCCCATTAAAACTTCTTATTCTTTTTTAAGGATATCGTAGAATCCTTTGAACTTTTTAGAAGATCTTGAGATGAATCTATTAAGAGCAGCTATTCTTCCTGTTAACCTTTGTACTTCTTTTACATTTGTTGGGGATTTGAGGTTTAGGATAGCTTGGATTTGTTCTGGGCTGGCCTCTATTCCTCTTTTAGTGACCATATATCCCAAGAATTTTCCTGATCTCACTCCAAAATGACACTTAGAAGGGTTAAGTTTCATATTGTATCGATCCAGGATATCGAAAGATTCTTGGAGATCCCGAAGATGATCTTTGGTAATCTTTGATTTGACTACCATATCATCGATGTACACCTCCATTGTGTCCCCCAGCTTATCCTTAAACATCATATTGACAAGCCTTTGATAAGTAGCTCCCGCATTTTTCAAGCCAAATGGCATTGTTGTATAGCAATATATCCCTGTTGGGGTCATGAAAGCAGTATCTTCTTGGTCCGAAGGCTCCATTTGGATTTGCTGGAATCCCGCCGATGCATCCATGAAGGTCAACATTTCATGGCCTGCTGTAGCATCCACCATTGAGTCTATGTGTGGTAATGGAAAGGGTCTTTTGGACAAGCTTTGTTTAGATCTGTGTAATCTACACAAACTCTCCACTTTTCATTCTTCTTTTGAACCACGACTACATTGGCTAGCGATCTTGGAAATTTTACTTCCCTAATCATCTTTACTTTAAGAAGTTTCTCTACTTCTTCTTGGATGATTATATTCCTTTCGGGAACAAATTTTCTCCTTTTTTGGTGGATAGGTTTGAAGCTTCTATCTATCCCTAACTTATGTGTGATTACGTCTGAGGATATCCCTGTCATATCCTCGTGTCTCCAAGCGAAGGTAGAAATTCTTGATTTCAGGAAGGAAATCAATTTTATCTCAATATCCTCAGGGATATTGGTTCCTATGAGAACCTTTGTTTCGGGATCCTCAGGATTAAGTAGTACTTCTTTTACTTCCTTTTCCTGAGATTCCTGATTATCCCCAAGGTTACTCTTTGATTGCTATGTCGATTGTGGCTTCGTCGTCGCCTTCATCGAAGAAGAGTAACATTCCTTAGCTTCTTGTTGGTCGCTATCGATCTTCACAACTCCCCATGGTGTAGGTAATTTGACGCACTGGTGATATGTTGAAGGGACTGTCTTCATATCGTGTATCCAAGGTCTTCCTAATATGATATTATAGCAAGATAAAGAATCTATAATACAAAAACGTTGCATAGAGTTTACCCCTTCAATGTATACTGGTAATTTAATTTCACCGATGGTAGCTTTAGCTTCTCCGCTGAATCCGACTAGTACCAAAGACTTGGTGGTTATTTCAGATTCAGGGATGAATATCCTGCGCACATAATGATTAGCAACATACAAAGTGATTACTAACCCATCATGGTGGGGATCTATGATGTTTTCTCGATCTTGTTCTTCGAAGGATATCACAGGATCCTTAGTTATTGTTGAAGTCTTTGTGGGTCTTTCTCCATTCTCCATCTTAGCTTCCTTAGCATGTCTTCTGACTGCAAAATAAGAAGTACCACATATGTCAGATCCTCCAGAGATAAAGTTTATTACCTTAGCATCCTTAGGTGGGGATGCAGCTCTCTTTGGGAATTCATCAGGATCCTGTCTCCTTTCTTTATTTCTGCCAAGTAGTTCCTTGAGATGGCCTTTGCTAATTAAATAGCTTATTTCTTTTCTCAAGGCAATGCAATCTTCGGTTACATGTCCAAAGTCTTCGTGAAATGCACACCATTTAGACTTGTCCTTTGCGGCGAACTTCTTGTCCTTAGGGGGCATCTAGCCTTTTCACCTAAATCCTGCATGGCACACATTAGTTCAGGGATATCTACAGAAAAACAATATTCAGATATCCTGGGGTAATCATCATCATCCTCATCATCGTCTATAGAGTTGACTTTGTGGTTGTCAGACTTGTAGTATGGCTTGGATTTGAATGACTTGTTGGTGGGTGAATCAAACTTTCTTTTGCCTTGATCATTGGGAGGAGTTGTGGTAATCCTCTTCTGGATCTCTTTATCATCTTCCAACCTTATGAATCTCAATGCTCGATTCCGCACCTCATCCATATTCCTGCAAGGATTCATAACTAAGTCATCATAAAAAGGTGAGTTTTTCTGTAATCCCATCTTGAAGGCTTGAACTGCAGTGGTGATATCAAGATTAGGGATATCTAAGGATTCTCTGCCAAACTTGTTGACATAGCTCCTTAGAGTTTCGTCTGATCCTTGTGTTATCATGTAAAGATCACTAGTCAGTCTTTTAAAGGTCCTGCTACACGAAAACTGATTATTAAACAGGTTAATCAAATGGGCAAATGATGTAATTGAATAAGGAGGAATGCTGAGTAGCCATTTTAGGGCCGCTCCTGTCAATGTTGAGCCAAATCCGTTGCACAAGCAAGCTTCTTTCAGATGTGGAGGAATAGGATTTGTCTCCATTCTTTCTCTATACTGGGCTACATGTTCTTCTGGATCAGTAGTTCCATCGTATAGTTTCATGGTGGGAGTTTGGAATCTTTTTGGGATTTCGGCATCACATATTGGTGGAGCGAATCTGGATATCCTGTGGGTGATTGCAGGTACTTCCGGGATGGGCTTGACTATCCCTGGTACACTTGAGATCATATCCCGAAGTTTCTGGATCTCCTTAGCCACTTGAGGAGATATTCCTGGTTCCTGCGAAGGACCAAGGTTAGTAGTTTCGGATGGAGAATAATTATAAGTGTTACCGGTAAATGGTGTTGGGAGTGATGTTCTAGGGATAAGGATATTATCTCGAGATATCCCCAGATCTAGGGATCCTGAAGAAGTTCCGATACTGGTCTGCATAGGGATAAAGTCTCCAGAGTGGTTTCCGGTCATCCCCGATGTTCCAAAATCAAGGATCCTAGGGACTATCAGAGTGGTGGCCTCTGGCTGTTTGTTCTTTTCAGCCTTCAGGTTCTCCATTTCCCTGAGAAGTCTTTGATTCATTCGCTGTTGAGCCATCATTTGCTGCTGTACCTATTGAAACATATTCAGAATATCATTATTAGAGATAAGTACAGGAGTAGAAGTGGTAGTCTTTGTAGATGTAACAGTATCAGCAACAAAAGTGGTCTTCTTTCCAACATTGTCGTTCTTCTTGGTGAAAACAGGAATCTGCGAGGATACATTAGTAGTAGTAGCAGAAATAGTAGGCAATGAAGAAGTTGATCTCGGTTGTGAAGCCATTTTTCGATATATTCTTTTATAAAATGCCTTTAAACAAGCTAAAAACAAGAAATAGTAGATTTAGAAACTTTCCTTTTAGGAAACTTTAATGGCTAAAAACAAGCTACGTGTTTATTGATCACATGGGACAACATACTATTAACATGATCACGTAAGATTAATAAGTATGTTAGAATCATGAAACGAGAAACGTGATTAATTGACTAAGTGTGACTATGTGCTATGTGATAAAATGTTCATATAGGTAAACCAAGCATGCTAGAACAAACGTAACGTGATAACTTGCATGACTTGCTTAATATGGAAACTTTACTATAAAAGAAACTTACTATAAGTAGTAAGTTATCCCACGGATGCAATTTTGATGCTCACACACATCACACGACACAAATCGCACGTTACAAGATCACTTGAACTAAACACATCACCAACGGGTCGTTAGGTCAAACACGATCAACACGACCAACACGGTCAACACGACCCACATAACAACCTGGAGTTGTTTGAACACGAATACGGTCCTGTGAGACCCACACGAATGTAAACACAAACTTATAACACCTATGTGATATAGGTAACCGCTGAAAGAGGCGCACTATTCTGTTCTTGTAAGAACGCACTCTACGAAAACTCAGGTGAGTTTACGGCCCCACTTTTACTCTTTAACTGTTTTTACTAAACTTTGGGGTGAGAATACAATGCAACTATTTTAGATATATGACTGGTATGCTATAAAACAACTTTTCGTGTGCAAATATTATCGCCACAAGTCCTCATTATTCTTACCGTTAGTTGTGTAACAAACGAGTCGTTATTACGTAGTAATACTGGGTCTGACTAGCCCCACTCGGCACCAATGTTGACTGGAGGTCATAACGAGTGTAATATCGAATCTGATTTGGGTTCCGTGATGACCATGGAGGCAAAGGAAACAGTCGAGTTTTGGTAAAGATGAACTGACACACCTCGGATCGTAGATCCAACAAAACATTTTAACATACCAGTACATATTTGTTTTACTGCTTTCAAATACTTAAACATGTGAACTCACCAACTTTATGTTGACACATTTTAGTATATATTCTCAGGTAACTGAACAGCACGAGCTAGGATGCACGTGGAGATGCACAAGAGAGTCTGCATGCATATAGACTCTAATCCTAGGCTTTTATTTCATTTGTTTGGTTTTACCAACTTAAAACATATTTCGTATGTTACAATGTACTTTTCCATTGCAACACTTGTACTTCCCGCTGCTTAACATTTAAACATTTTCCGCTGTTAAATCTATGAAACTTGGGTTGATTTACAAAATTGTATGTTATGTAACTCATTTAGAGTCGTTCTTTATGATCATGAGATGTGATCCTGGCCACATCACACCCATGTGGACTGATACCGCACGTGGGAATTGGGGGTTTGACAATCATCAAATGACTCAATTCATGGTGTTACATTTACTTCCACAAGAAAGTGAATCACTATCAATTTCCTGCGTCAATTGTTCCATAACACATAATGACACCAAATCAAGTTATGTAATAATAACATAACAATCACAACAAGACTCATACAAACTAGTCAAAATCCAATTCAAACAATCCAATTGCCACTATATATATATACACACACACACAGGGGAGGGATATTTTAATAGGCTAAAAACTAAAAAAACCTAAAAAGGATTTGTAAATCCTTCATAACTCGCTCACACGAAATCCAATTTACCTCGTTCAAGTTGACTTAGAACGTCCTGTTGAACACAATCTAACCACCCCCCCTAACCCTACCCTAAAAGCCTAAACCCTCCCCATCCACCATCACCCACCCCTCACCCCAAAAACCTAACCCCACCTCCACACACCCACTCTCCAAAAACCTAAATCCCCCACCTCCACCTCCACCCCAAAAGCCTAAACCCTAAAATAATACCCTGAAAGCTAAACCCTAAGGCTAAAAAGCTAAACCCTATAATCTAATACTAAAATCTAATAACGTAGAGTTTGATGAGACGGTTCTAACGCCCTTTGAATGGGTTAAATCGGAGTTCGTATGAGCCGGTTATGAGCGTTTAAAGATCCTTTTTAGACTTTTTACAATTTTTGTTCCTTTTAGCCAAACCCAACTATATATATATATAGGGATTCATTATATTAAGAACCAAAAAATTGTAAAGAACCAAAGGAACCATATTTATTACCTCATGATACAAGGGGTATAAAAGTATTTTTTTCTTTAAAGTAGTGGAAGTTACTATTTTACCCTTTAAACTTGTGGCTAAAATTGGTTCCTTTAGTTCTCATACATTGTCAATTTAAAAACCAATGCTTCATAACAATCCATATTCCACATACATAATAAAAAATTAGCATATTTTAACACCAAAAACCAAATCTCCATATTCTAACAAGCAATGCAGTTTCTACATACATTGACTTTTATGCCACTAACACATAACATTCACGAAGTACTAAAAAATATCAATCAAGTAGTCAAATATTCAACATCAACATACCAACACTAATATGACTTATGGTTGCATATTTAGTGAGTAAGTGACTCACCTTTGCCCGCAGGAAAGCTCCATGTAACTCCTTCTCTGCTATATTAATTTCACTCTCAATTTAATTTCCTATACAAATAATATGGAACATATCCTATTTAGCAATTCCAATTTCAATCATAAAACATAATAACACAAGGATCCTCTTTTCTACATGTTTGTTCCAAATTCTCTTTTTCGACCCGTTAGTGTAAATATATGTCCTATCCATTATTCAAGCATCTTTGATACTTATAACACACTCAAGTAATTGTCCATAATATACTGGAGCCATCCATTCTTGTGCAAAACCATATCAACTCAATTTATCATTTTCTCACTTTTTAGAAAAGTCTAAATTTGGTGCAACAACTTTCTGAGTTGTTGTAATTGTCCAATTTGACCAATTTACGATTTTATTATGCCGTTGATATTCAATATGGAGTACAATAGACTCAAAGATCTTTCCAACCATATAAGGTACATCATCTCCAGATTTTTGTATGATTTTATATGATTTTTCAAAGAATAGGAGAGATTCATCAATTAACCAAAAATTCAGTTTTTACAAAATCTATTAAGTTGTTTACAACCACAGTTTTCGTGTACTTAATCTCTATATTTTCTCATTCTTAAAATATCTAAAAAGTAGACTCAATAAGCTTTCCAGTAACATATTATATGCCCCAAACCAATTATTAGTTGATTTTTCTAAAACACTGCAGCAATCAAAATAGTTTTAATATGCACTTAGCTACCTTTTTATTCAAGCATTTAGTGTTCATATTCCTTTTAAAACTTGATGTAATCACCTAAATTCCTCTAATTAACCAACATACCTCATCATCCAATATCAAACTAGGTAATTTCAAGTTGTTGTGACGGGATTACATGAAAGCTCATGGTTTTTACACCACATTACAACCCATATCCAAAATTACTTCCATACCAAATATAGAATGTACACATACCACGAAAATTTATCCAAACACTTAAGAAATTTCTTACCAAGTTGTTAGATGCATCAAAGGATGTTGACTTATGTCCCTAATCTCGAAATTCAATTGAAATCTTGCAATAACTTGATAATTTATGGATCTTTCTTCTTTTTTCTTGTTGCCTTGTTTTTTTCGACACACACATAAAAACATTATAATTCTGACCAAATTAAAATTCTAGTCTTATTTTCATCCCTATCATTTAGGTTTCAACTAATGTCAATTTAACCTCTCTACTTTTAGTTCTTTCTATTTTATTAAGTAGTTTTCTACTAATCTTATCAAGTTAGCCCTTTTACTAATAACAAAGTTAAAGAAAATTTAACTTGAACATCTCGATCAATTAAAATATATTTAATCTTGAAATAGGTCATTACAATTTCTTTGAAGAATAATTCAGACAATTGCTTGAACGAATATAGGTGGACACTTTTGGTCAACTGATCCACAACCACCCAGTGTGATGATCCCACATCAGTGGAGTAGGAGAACACAAGCCTTCTTATATGGGGGTGGAAACCTACTCTATCAAGATTCATTTTACATGACTTCGTCATGTGAGAACAAAACCGTGAACCCGGTGGGGTAAATCGGACAATATGTTGGTACGGCTTTCTGTCCTGGGGATGTTACAAATGGTATCAAATCCAGGGACCAGACTGATCTGCCAGCGAGGACGTACGGTTCCCTAAGGGTGTGGATTGTGATGATCCCACATCGGTGGAGTAGGTGAACACAAGCCTTCTTATATGGGGGTGGAAACCTTATCTATCAAGACGCGTTTTACATGAATTCGTCATTTGAGAAAAAAAACATGAACCTGATGGGGTAAAGCGGACAATATCTTGGTACGGATTTGTAGGATCAGATGTTCTCAATTGATAAATCAGTAAAGTATAGCAGCGGAATTCAACACGGAATTAGCATAAGTAAAGTAAGAACAAATTCAATCAAACAGTAACGCAAGTTTGTTATAGAGAGAGAAAGTTTTCTGTAAAAGGAATATCTCATTCAATTGATTAACTTCGTTACATTACAATCGTGTCAACTGCCTATATATAGAAGGCAGTGACGTCTGATGATGTCACATGATATTGACATCTAACAGACAAAACAAAACAACTGAAAATAACTAAACTACTGAGGATGTCTTCAACATCTGAAGACAAACTCTACAACTACTGAAGAACAAAACTACTGAAGTACAAAATACTAAAACATCTGATGAGTAAACTACTCATCAGACTTTTACAAACAATAAATGAAAACTACTGAAGACTAACTATACACTACAACACCTGATGACTTACACTTCAGCTGTTGTACATGTCTTCAGATCTTGTGACTTCTGCACATTTGAATATCAGCCTTTGTGTTCTTCTTCAGTTGTTGTAATGCAGTGAGACTTAGAGATTTTTCTGATCAGGCTCATTGGTTCTTTTAGTCCAACAAACTCCCCCTGAACCAATGCAGCCAAAAACCTCTAACTTATTTAAGGTCTCACTTATTTATTCCCAGGCAGAAAGATATGTCTTTTTCTTTTGAGATCAGTATCAAAATGACCAATTAAAGTATAAGCCTGATAACCAACAGCTTCCAAAAACTCTAACTGTCAAAATATGAGAGGGAACTCCATTGGGGAAATGGACTATGAGCATTAACCCCTCTCATTGAAGCTATTGATTGTATACTAACCTGAAAGACTCCCGGACATAAGCTTCAAGTAGTAACATCTTCTCTTCTGGAGTCAATCTTTCAGGTTCACCTTCGAAGAAGGACTCAGGCCCATAAAATTCAGACAAGTATCTGGCCGTAGACCCATCCTTCAGTTCTACTCTAGTAATTTCCCTGTACACAAACTCATCAGGGTGCTTACCTTCTAAAAACAAAAAGAGTTCTTCTTGCTGAACATGTTCCAGCCTCCTATACACCAATCCCTTCTTTATCATTTTGTTCTCTAAGAAGTTAGGAGCTTTTGCACCCGAGTTGTAGACACTCTTGAAGTCATTAATGATTTCCCAAGGATCAAGCACTGACCCAAGCATGATTTCAGCACTCAACACCCTTTTGATCCTATTTGCATAAGTTTCTGGGGGCTGTCTCTTGTGAATCCTATGAAGAACCCTTGGGTCAGGCCACATCTTAATCAATTCTTTTGTATATTTGAATGTCCATTTCAGAGCATACAATCTTTGAGCTTCCTTTTTCATTGCAGTGATAGTTGAAGTCTGAGGATAATCTTTATCCACCAACTTGAGGAATTGCTCATCATGTTTCCTTTGGCTCTCTTCTTCTTCCAGTTTTACTTTGACTGCTAGCATCCTAGCCTCTGGTGTAATAATTGGCTGTTGACCGAAAACTAATGGCTTTTCAGGAATATACTTGACAGGAAGAGTAATTTTCTTCTTTGGAACTGTCAGATCTACCCCAGTTGTTGAAGGTGCAGGCTTTTGAGCTTTTGGCTTGATGACTGTGGAGATAGGCAACCTGTCTTCTTCATCAGAACTTTCTTCTTCTTGAATTCTGAGTTGCCTTCTCTTCTTTGGAGGAGCCCTTACCTCAACAACCTGAGTCTGAACCTGAGTCTGAACCTCTGGAATTTGAACCCCTTCTAGGTCAGTGTCTTGTGCATCAGAAGTTGTGGCTTGTACTTGAACTTCAGAGATTGTAGCCTGTGTTTGAACTTCAGAAGTTGTAGCCAATTCTTGTACATCAGAGGTTTTGACTTGTTTTTGTACACCAGATGTTGTGGTTTCCAATTGTTCAGCACTAATGTCAATTTCTTTAGCAACCATTTCCTGCTCAACTTCCACATCATCTCTGTTGATAATCTCAACAGGTTTGTTCTTCTTCTGTCTCTTATAAGTTACTTGAATGACAGGAGACCTTTCAAATGCAACCTCTTCAGACCTTGGCCTTTTGGAAGTTGAAGTTGTGACTGATTCAGTTCCTAACTCCCCCTTTTTGGCTGCAGGGGAAGAAGGAGTATGGAAAGTTGAAAGTTTAGCAGTCACAGCCTCATCAACCATTTGTTGAATTTGAGTTTGGGAAGGTAACCTCTCATCAAGGGCTTGAACAATAATGGATTTCAATAATGGAGTGATGAGAGGGAGGATTTGTAGAAAGGCAGCAGCTAATGCCTCTGGGGGGCTTGAACCCAAAGGATTAGTGCCTGAAGCAAAGGCTGGCGGCATTTGAAATTTTGAAGTAGTGGGGGAAGTGTTTGGGTGACCTTCAGAATGAGAAGGTGCCATCTGTGGGGTAAGTGGGGAAGATGGATCAGATGTTCTCAATTGATAAATCAGTAAAGTATAGCAGCGGAATTCAACACGGAATTAGCATAAGTAAAGTAAGAACAAATTCAATCAAACAGTAACGCAAGTTTGTTATAGAGAGAGAAAGTTTTCTGTAAAAGGAATATCTCATTCAATTGATTAACTTCGTTACATTACAATCGTGTCAACTGCCTATATATAGAAGGCAGTGACGTCTGATGATGTCACATGATATTGACATCTAACAGACAAAACAAAACAACTGAAAATAACTAAACTACTGAGGATGTCTTCAACATCTGAAGACAAACTCTACAACTACTGAAGAACAAAACTACTGAAGTACAAAATACTAAAACATCTGATGAGTAAACTACTCATCAGACTTTTACAAACAATAAATGAAAACTACTGAAGACTAACTATACACTACAACACCTGATGACTTACACTTCAGCTGTTGTACATGTCTTCAGATCTTGTGACTTCTGCACATTTGAATATCAGCCTTTGTGTTCTTCTTCAGTTGTTGTAATGCAGTGAGACTTAGAGATTTTTCTGATCAGGCTCATTGGTTCTTTTAGTCCAACAGGATTTCTGTCATGGGGATGTTACACCCAGATGGTATCATGTTGTTTAGTTGTATGAAGTAGGTTGGTGACACATCTCATAGCATTGAACTTCATTCATAGACATCAATAGTCTTAACTAGATCTTGATACATCTTGGTAGCACCAAGATGAACTAAGTAATATGCGTTGTGTGCCTCATCCAAGATTCTTGTTCGAATGTCACTGTTTCGAGGCACCCACATTCGACATAAACTCATATTCATTCACATATTGTTGTCTTTAGATTCTTGACTTGACCAAACACTCTTTCAAATTTGGATGTTATATGTCTTTAGACCATCTTTTTGAGCTCACTTTAGTTGAACCAAAAAGTTTGGTGTTACCACAAGACTATACACTTTCACCTAAATGGGTGAATGCACCTCCTTTTAACTTAAGGAATTAGCCAAACACATTAAGATCCATTGATAACTCTAATCATATCCTTTGCCTCGTATTGAGAACCTTCTGTTCAAAAAAATAATTGAAGCTCTTGTAGTATGCGTAGACAGTTTACTTTGCATGATATAAATAATGCCTCTAGATGTTGAGGGCTAACATTACTACCACAAATTAAAGTTGATAAGTAGGGCAATTAGTAGGGCTATCCAAAATGCTCGTCACACGACGCTTACTCAGAAAAACTCGAAAAAATATCATTCAAATTTTGATTGGTTTTAAACGAGTCGAGCATGCTTGGTTTGGTTTCTAAATGAACCAAGCATGTGCTAAGGCAAGCTCACTCATCGTTCGCTCGTTTGACTCGTCGTTTGGTTCGCTTCTTTTGACTCGTTTAAGTATAACCAAAATATATATATAAATATTAATATATATGTGTGTGCGTGTGCGTGAAAGTAATATACTTTTTCTATTTTTATATTTATCAAATGCCAATTCACAAAATCAACATCCTCATTCTCATTTCTTAGACAATAGTGACATAACTCACATGGACACAAACTAAAGTAAACGTTATGAAATGTTTCGTTTTTCAATTTAGTGAAAGCATGATTCCGTTTGTAGCTTAAAATGTTAGTTTTAACAACTTATTGATATTAAATGTTTTTTTTTTGTAGGGTTTGAACTCGATTTAGTTGTTTTAACAAGTTCTATTTTTGTTAATGCTAACATGTTACTATCCAAACATCGAAAACTCTTTAATATTTTGTATTATGACAATTTATAATTTATGAACTTAATTTTTGTTTTGGATTTGTATAGGATTAAACTTGTTGTTTTTTGATTATTGAGTTTTAAATTCATATAATACTTTAAATTTTCCTTAAATTTTATTTTGTAACTGATCCAAACTGAACCAAGCCGAGCCGCTCGGTTCTAAAATGACGCAAGCAACAAGCACAACATTTTTCTCAATTTTGCAAATCCGAACCAAGCTGAGATGCCAAGATTTTAAACGAGTCTAGAACGAGCATACCTTTGCTTAGTTTGGTTTGGCTAGTGGACAACCCTAGTAACTAGCCTCATGATCCTTAACTAATATGAAGCATATGTTATCACCTTCCCTCTTTTCATATGTATGTAACCAAAACCTTGTAAGGAGGCATTTCAATACATCACCAAGTCCTCATTTCTGTCTGGAAAGGTTTAGATCAAAGCTTGGGTTAACATCTTTTTAAGTTCCTAAAATGGTTGATCTCTCTAAGGAAGTAGTGTAATGGTAAAAGTGGAGGAGAGTCAACCTATCGGTCTCAGTTTCACTTCCCACTTAGGGCAATTTTCCTTAGAGGCCACCAACTAGGTTGATTGCGATAGTGCTTTACATGTTCCTTGTGGTTAGTCAGGTATTGGGGACCAGCGGTCTATCCCGTAAGTGGGTTCCCACGGTCATTAAAAAATGTTTGATCTTTAGTAGACTCCTAGTCAAAATTTACGTTCGTTTTGGTTAGCTTGGTGAATGGTGATGTTATTTTAGAGAAGTATTGAATGAACGAAACTGGGAATCTCAGTGGGTGTCTTTGGAGGCTTCCACAGTGTGATTGCTTCCATTTTTTGATGGGTCTTACATTATTTCGTCTGTGTGTACACATGGCCCAAGAATTGCACTTCTTAGAACCAAAACATGCATTTTGAGAATGTCACATACAACTCTGATTTCTTTAACATCTCTAGTACTTCTTGATCATCTTCGTTATTGAAATACACCAATATATCAACAAGGAACACAATCACTAATGTATCCAACATAGGCTGACATGCCTTATTAGTCAAATCCATATATGATGTTGGGGCATTCGTTAGTCCAAATGACATTATAGGAATATGTAATGTCCATAACCCGTAAGAAATTCCATTTTTGGCATGTCACCTTCTTTAACTTTAAGTTGATGGCAACCTGACCGAAGGTCAATTTTTGAGAACCAACTAGCACCTTGTAACTGATCAAACAAGTCACGATCCTTGTAGCATGTATTTATTTTTAACGGTAAACTTATTAAACTCTCTATAATCTAAGCACATGTTTATGTTTCCATCTTTCTTTTTCAGAACTAAAGCACCCTATGGCAAGATGTTGGGCCTGATGAACCCCTAGTATAGGATGTACTATAGTTGGACCTTTAATTATAGTATTTCTAATGGGGCGAGTTGATGTGGTTCTTTGATGACTGGTTGAGCTTTTGGAAACAAGTCAATTCAAAACTCTATCTCCTTATCAGGAGGTACTCTTGAAAAATCCTCAAGGAACACTTCAGGGAAGTCACGCACCAAAGGCACATCATTCAAATATTTTTCCTTAACTTTTTCTTTGATCACGTAGGCCAAGCAAGCTTTGCACCCTTGAATCGGTAACCTTTATACCTTGTTCGTCGAGATGACAATAGAAACGCTGCATGTTCTATTGTCGACTGAGCTCCTAATAGAATTTAAGGTGAACCACCCTCCATTTACAAATTATCTATGCATCGTTGGAAAATTGCCAAATGATGCCCTATAACAATCTCAAATCCTCTTAGAGCAATAACAAACAATCTAACAGGAAAATTGTGCCTATCTAACATACAGTTGCCTATGTATTCAATTACTTTTGTGGTTCTTAATATCATTGTCTTTACCTCAAAGGCATCACCTATCATAAATGCAATTTTATTTTAAGATAGTTAGAAGCTAGAGGCTACAAAAATCCTACCTATATAGGAATTAAATAAAACCATAGCGTAAGTATCACAGACAAGAAAGGTGTGAATGATAAGTTGTTCATGATGGGGAATGCCTATATACTATAAGTAAGATAAATAGTTAATTACACCTGATCAACATTGTTAACAATTTTCGGTGTTTATAACATCCTAAACTACTATTTCGCTTGGCTCAAAATAAATCTCATCTTTTCAAAAAGACAAAAAACAGTATGGAGAAAGAGAGAAAGCACTTAAGGTGATAGCTCAATTCGACCACCCTACACTAAGAAGCAAACTGTGGAAACATCGGAGAATAATGAAGAAAATGAGTCAAATCATGAAGAACAAAATAAGGTGGAATTCAAGCAAGAACAATGGTGGTGAAGACATAATCTAAGGAAATATATATAATCATGCAAGTCATCATTCATGTCATCCTCACTAAGGGTTCAAATAAGCTAGCAAGGAATGGAGCAAATAAGAAAAAGCAAAACCATAGGGTTCTAACAAAGAAAGAGAAGCAAAGGAGGTAATTATCAACACATTTGAAAACCAAGGTTCAACTAAAAAGGGATAGAGATTGCTATTTCAAGGACTTCAAAGGATGTAATTATTCACCTATTGATGTAAGATAGATGTTAGAGCCACTTCGACAGGATTTCTTCCATGGAAGTTGTTATTTCTTTCTACAATTGTCAATTGGATTAGGCTGTGAAGTTTGCATCCCATTCTTTAATCAACGAAGCCCTACATTGGTGGAATAATGTGAAAGAGTTAAAGATAATCTTATTGAAAGGACTACCTCTCACAGTTCGAACACATGTGACTACACACAAACCAAAATCATTTTGAGTATGTAGGGGATATCAATAGAATAGTCTAGCATGAGTTTTGTGGCAACTTTAGCACTATTCAATTCTGATGCTAACATGAGTTTTATGTTTATTATTATTTGTGACGAACTACGCGCTAATGTTATAATAATAGGGCATGCCTTTAACGTAAAAACTAATGTTGGTAGATCCACTAATGCAACATAATCCATAAATGATCTTTACCTTGAAATATAGAGTCATAGATGCCATGTTAAATTGTTTTTGACAATGTTAGAAGGGCTTGATTTGACTTCCCATACTTTTGAAAGTGTTTGCAAGATTTCAAGGAATTTCTACATATTCTTAAATATGGGTATAGTATTCTTGCAAATACTTAGATTTGCATATAATTATCTTCAAGAATACTAGTTTTGAGAATGCTCGATCCCTCTTTAGAATACTTCAACTTTGAGAATACTCCACTTTTGAGAACACTCTAGATTTGCGAATATTTATGTTTTTGATTATTGATTTGGATTACTATAGCTTCTCACAACCTGAACAATATTTCTAATGGTATTAATTTCCACATACTCAAGCCGAAGTTTAATATATTAAATCATATTAAAGGACGTTCTTGGAGATACATGTAAATAGTTTTCCTCATTTAAAAACTAAGATGAGTAGTGCTGGAATAAAGATGCCAAACGTTGAAGTTAACAAGAAATTGCTTAATTATATGTCTTACCACTAGAATGATAATTGTTCCACTATCAAGAGAACCAATTACGTGTACACAAAATCCTTGATTGAGCTCATATCTATCATCTATTCATATAACAGAAGTAGCAAGCCTGTCCATTATGCTAAAAAAGGTCCATAAATCAAAAATAGATCAAATAGCTAAGAAGAAAGCATCAACGGAAGCGTTCACATCAACATGAAAGGCACTGAACATTCAACAAACTAATATGAGTAATCGGGTGATGGTTTTGACAAATCAATTAAATCATTAATTCATAAAATAATCTAGGAACTCTTCATCTAAAGAAACTGAAACTCTTTGTTCATTATCATGGAGTGATAAGGTTAACAGTTTTCAAAAACACAATGAAGATTTAGTTAAGGAAATAATTAAGTTAACATATTTTAACTCAAAATTTCTTCAAGATAAATGATTTGAAAAGTAAATTAGAAGATGAGGAAAATGATGCTTTAAAATTAAAAACCCTTTTAAGCAAAGAATCTCTTGATCATGATAATAAAAGGAAGATTGTTGAAATGACTTTAAAACTTAATCAAACTGAAACTAAACATTCTCTAGAAAAAATAATCTTTGAAAAGTTTAGCATTTAAATTAAAGTGATGGTGCTAGATTGATGTCCAAAGGTCAGTACCTAAAAACAAGACTAAATTAAAGCTGTCTAACTTAAGCAAAAGACACAATAACTAATCCTAGACCTAGACTTGACCTAAACACCTAGTAATAATCGGAAATCCTAAACTAGACCGCTACGAAATCAAGTGTACATATCGGTGACGGAATAGCTGGTGGAAGTCCGGATATCGATGTAACACCCCGACCGATGGCGGAAACGTCGGGATGCCACGAGGGATGTGTAGAGTGTTCACAAGCTCATGGGCATCTAAAGTATCATCACATATCAATTAATCACAACAAAGTAATTACACAAAAATCATGTTTGTCATGTTTTGAATTACAATTATTACTCAAAAGATGTAGCTAAATTAACTAAATCCTAATCTTCAATGATCCAGTTAATTGAGCTAAGTCCAAGACCCTATATGATGAGTCCAAAAGATGTAGAGCTACCCTTCTCTACTTACTTATCTTCATTTCCTGAAACATGTAGAAAATCAAGTGTCAACTACAAAGTAGTTGGTGAGTAATCATAAGTTTTTCATTCGTCAAAACATTAATAAACATTCATTTAAAATTTATAGTTTGAGAAAATTCACATGGGAACATATGAGATAATCCATCTCTGTAGAACCACAAACACAACAATCACATAATCCAAGTAATCACAAATAATTATCCAAGTAAAATCAACCAAACACATATCAAATCAATAATCATCATTCATCATAATTATCTCAATATAAGTTATCGCGGAGGACCTCCGTCAACTCAATTAACGGCGGAATCATCGTGGAGGACCGCAGTCAACTCAACCAACGATATTCCTAATAAGCATAAGTGTAAATACTGTGCACTACGGAGGACCGTAGTCAACTCAACCAACAGGGGAATCACCGAGGAGGACCCAATTCAACTCAACAATAGTAACTCAATCATTACGGAGGATCTAAGTCAACTCAACCAATAATAACTCACGGAGTTATAATAATCCATGTCAATCCATCAACAATCAATGATAATTCAATAATGAGAATATCATATTGATAATCCAGGTGTCACCCATGTGTTATCAAAATAATATTTAAAATTTTGGTATACATGTTCCACTCCAAGTTTAAAAGCAAAATGATTTAAAAAGGAGGTTATGAGAACTCACCTGAATTCCTTAGATTCAGTGTTTTTGTAGAATGCGCGCTCACGTATGTGAAATCACAGACACTTCAACAACCTGTATTTATCGCGTGTTTCATATTCGTAAGTATCTATGTGTGATCATCATTAAGTTTTCATATTCGTTTATCCGTTAATTATTAGGTGCGTGAGTTACTTAGGTTTATTACCTAAGTTGTAAAGTTACGCATCAAAATTTCCTAGTTTCATCATAAAAGGATTGATTTAGAACTTATTAGTTTTAATCATCTACTATATGATGGTTTTAATGAAAGTATAATAGTTATTCATGCTGTAAAGGTGATGACCTTATACACACATAAGTAACTTCTAGGTACAAGCATGCATGGTGGTGTAAGTCAACCAACATATCTTGAGTTGTCGAGTTTCATTTAGGTTTAAGAAAATCAACTTAAGTTGTTTTCATAACTTATTTAAGTTACATAAATTCTTAAGTTAAAACCTATTCTTATTATGAAAAGGTGGCAACTTAGAATTTTCCATGCATGCATGAACATAGATGAATCCATGTTCCTTCGTTTATCTCCAAATTCTGTGTGTTGGTGTAGTCCCTCCCTTAGCTCGAAAAGATTAGGTTCGACAGTCCTAGGTTCGTTGATTGGGGCATAGGTTCGCTGCCCATGGGTGGGTTAAGCAGCCCAAGGGTTCGCACCATGCCAAGGTTCGGCAGTTCACAGGTTCGACCCTAGGTTCGTGACTCATAGGGTTCGGCTGTGCATGATTCGACCCTCCCAAGGTTTGCCCATCTCAGGTTTGTGACCTCCATGGTTCGTAGCAACCTATTGGTTTGGGCGAGAGCATAGGTTCGCTGGATAGGAGCTTCGGCCACTGTAGGTTCGCAGCTCCATGTTTCATCCACCTCAGGTTCGACCACCTAGGGTTCGGTCGACCCCTTGGTTCGGCCACCATGAGGTTCGGCCACCATGAGGTTCGGCTCCTCTTTCCCAGCTCTATGGAGGTTCGCTAGATACAGATTCGGCGATGGCCTAGGTTCGGCCGTCCCCTTTGGGGTTCGGCCATTCGGCCCTTCACGAACCAGCAGCTATAGCTATTCATCATCATCATCATCATCATCATCATCATCGAGCTTCTTCGTGTTACAGGTTCGTTTCCATGGCTTCCATGTTGTTTATACGAGATTGTTTCAGTGTTTCCAAGTGTTTAGATCGATTAGAACAACAGTAGGTTAATCGGTGGTGGTTTACAAAACTTCCCGAAAATAAAACTCCAGATTTACCTCGAAATGTCGGCCTAAAGCTTGAATTCTTTGTGGGTTCTTGTTCTACTCGATCACACGAACGTTTAGGCACCAAGATCTCTTGAAATGGTTGAGATTTGAGGGAGAAAATGTAGAGAGAAGTTAGAGAGAGAGTAGGGGACGAATTTTGTTGTTCTAGAGAGAGTGAGTGTAAGAATGAAAAGGAAGGAGTAGTTCATCTTTCTTATACCTCGTTTCGTTCCCGCATGCTCGGTCTCGTTTATTTCGCGTTAAAAATTATTAAATGTTCATTTTTTCTCGTAAAATATATTTAAAAAATGCAACGTTTAAATAATTAGATTTCGTTTTACAAAATAGTTTTAATTTGATTTCGTTTTGATAAAATGATTTCATTTATTCCCGTTAAATCAATTATTTAATAAAATGATTTTATTCGAATTCGTCTACGGATGTAATTCCTATTAAACGATTTCGAATTATTTTTCTTAATTTAATATCTTTCGATATTATTTCGGTTATCTCATCGAAATGCGTTACGCACACACGAATTCGTAAAGATCGTCACCTTTTCGAATCCAACGCTCGTATCGTATTTCGATTCGATTTACGATTTATGGAATATCGTTTCAGTATATCATTCTTAATAATTATATTCGCGCGAATCGTCACTCACTCGAATACACTATTAAGTTAATATTTCTGAAATAATATTCGCGTAAATTCTAGTATTCGCGTCCTCACCATCGCATAATTATTTTCAGTAACGCTTTCATTATTTTATTACCTTGAATATTATAATTTCCCAATCCAAATCCCACTAAATCATATCACTGACACATCCATGATAGACCGAAATAAGTGTATGTATAGAGCATATGTAGGAGTAGGTCGCAACCTATTCAGCCACCGTCCCACCACCATTTCGATAAACCATGACCATGTGTCCTTGACTATATTTAGTAACCAGCCAATAACCAACTCATAAACCTTTGCCATTCCAAACTAAAACCTCGGATTCTCCTCACCAAATCATCAACACTGATATAATCATGATAAACCGAAGATGGTTTATGTATAGGGCATACGTAGAAGTCAGTCGCAACTGCTTCAGCTGCCATCCCACCACCTCTTCGATAGACCATGATTATATCCTTGCCTATCTTTGGTTATAGAATCCCATACTACTACCATTCCTAAATCAATAACCCATATCATATTAATTCAACTGCAATAACTCTCTGGTTCTGTCTAGTTATTTTCCAAACTAGATTTCCCATGGTTTATGCTCATAATTGTATGTTCTCAGAATGTATACAAGTGATAATATCATCAAATAAATCTCAAAATATGTTAAATTTTCATAACAGGTTCTATCAATACAATTATATCTGTAATGACAATACCTGAAAAACAGTGATGTTACAATCGAACCAATGGACACTAGTTTAACAAATTAACCTAGACTGTGGACAAAATAAAGTAAAAGAGAGGGGGGGTTTTTTAGTGCAACTCTGAAAACCTAATCAGACTGAGACTGATTAAACAACTAAACTCTAAAACAGCAACTAAAACTGGAACTGTAAATGAAATCTGACTGCAGTGATGAAACCTGGTATATCTAGGCTGGGAATCAAAAGTGTGATACGTGCTGACTTGGACTGACTTACGAAGGATGAAGACTAGGATCTTAAGGAACAGACTTAGAATAACCTATTACGACCCAGATCAGATACCAGGCAACTCCAATGGAAATCCTAAGACTGTAATGTATGCACTAGTCTACTGGTCACCTTCCCGATTTTCCCGATATGCAATTGCACTCCAACGGGTGAATCACCTCCCGAATTTCTCCACCCGTGTGTATCCTAAGACACTAGAGAGCTATAAAGGTGATAACTTTGACATGGATTGACACCAACACTAAGTAAATCTAAGACAACGCCCTCCCGGGTCGTTTAACTCAAATATCCTAAGTGAAAGAGACCAACCATCTAACCTATCACCTTTCGGATTTCTAGGTTAGGTCACACATGCAAATAACAACACTTAATGATGTCTAATCCTATGGAATGTAATCAACAACCCATAAACTAATCTAAAACACCAAGTAATAGGCCTAAAATGCATCTATTTGTGGAAAGACCATCCTAGATACACATGGATCCAACATTCATCAAGCATCATCATTCAACACATGCAAACACCATCAAAAATCAGAACTTTACAGCTGATAACAATGCATATATCATCCATAAACATAAATCATGTCCAAAATCAACAAAGTTCACAACTTTATCATCCCAAACCTAGATATAACCCTAGATCTAGCCAACCAACATCACAACAGTACCAAAACAAATCTGATAAAAGTCTAAATACATCAAAAACTACTGATTTAAACTAAGAACATGAAAAGATAAAGAAAATACTGAAAAAGCTCTTCCTTCTTCACTCCAACAAGCTTTAATCAAGCCTTCAACTCCATGGTTAAGCTCCAGCAGCTCCCAGGCTTGATTAGGGTTCCAAAATCGCAAAAGAAGACCCTCAAATCGATCTGGAAGCGTCCCATTTATAGAAGGCATGAAATTAGGGTTTTGGGGCTGAAAATGGTCTGGGGCCATCGCCTAGCAGGGCTGCGTGTGGCTAGGCGGTGCGCGCGAGACAAAAGAGTCGGGCGGCTAAGCCTAGCAGACGCATTGCCTGCGGCCGGTCGTCCTGACTAGGCGGGGCGCGCGAATCAGTGGGAATCAGAGAATGTTCCCAGGCGCACCGCCAGGGACCAAGCAGTGGCCTGGGACGTACCGCCTAGGGTTTTTTTCTTCGTTTTCTTTGCTCGATCAACCGCACTCGATTCCAATGCCCGTTTGCCCTCTTTCCCGCTTCTCCGGGACACATTCTTGCACAAAAACACTAAAATGTAAAAAGGAACTAAAAACGAATCGAAATATATACAAAACTTACGAAAACTGACTCAATTATGTACAAAAACGGATGTGTTAAACTAACACATCATAGATGCTTAGCTTCATGGGAAGGACAAAAGGGGCTTTGCTTTAAGGAAGTTGACCCCCCCCCCCATTCAATTATAATTATACTAGCATGTCTTTTACTTCAAGTAAGGAAAATGAGGTGGTGTATGGAATCAAATTTCAACCATCTTCATCAACAACCTACACCCTTAAAGGTTGATCCTAATTTGTTTGAGAGTTATAAATGCATCTAATATTTATGTGGAAAGAGTAACAAGTCAGGATAAAACATGCGATAATGAAAAACTATTGTAATAGAGATAAAGAAGATAGTTTATCCAAGTGTCTTTTATATTGTTTTCTTTAAGAATGCTTAAAATTTTAATTGTTTTAAAACTTCTATATATGTTATAAATAACCTTTCAAAATTACCTATGATGATTTGATAAACAATTTTAAAAGTAGGTTTGTGAGACAATGAGTGATAAAAATGTTCATAAATAGACAAACGAGGAGTTTGTGAATGCAAAAATGCTAGATATTCTAAATCAACAACACGGTTTAAAGATATATTCTTGATGCAAATAACAATTCATTTGTTCCTCTATGTAACGTTAAATAGTTTTAAATATGTAATCAAAGACATGAGAGAATGAATGACAAGAATCATTATGTGAGATTGAATAAAAATATCAAGAACAATACATTTTCTCACCCTCATTCACATCAGTCAAGTCTAGATTGAAACTTGTTATAAAAAACCCTTTCAATATAAGAAATGAATTTGAACTTGAATTGCAAGGTCTAAAAAAATTGCGAAATGGACAAAAAATGATTGGCTTTTTTGACATTTTACAATTTTGCTCACATGTCATTGAAGTGTTAATATTTTGGCTTACTACAATTTTTGTTGTTTGTTTTTCTTCACATGTATCACTGAAACTCTAAAAACACTTATAGACTCTGAAAGAGCCTATGGATGTTTAGTTATGGATTTTGGAAGACAATATGATTGCCTCTAAAGCAGATTTGGTTACTCATACTCTTATAGGGTTAATTAGCAGACAAGCAACACATGAAAAATATTATGTCAAAACACGTGATACATGAGCATTAAGAGACTAGCATATCAAAACATGTCAATTTCTATTGTAAATCAGAAAGAGCTAGTTTGGCCCAAACCACACTTGTTCAACTTTTACAAATAAATATGGTAACACTTCAAAGTGCTTATAAAGTTGTATTCACTAAGAACACACTTTAGGCCATTATTAATACTAATAATACATCAAAAATTCAATTTCAGAATCAAAATTTAAACACAAAATAGCTAGGCAAATCAATACTCGCAAAATGAAAGAAAAAACCACTACAAGACTCGAATCCAATACCTAATCTTATCTTACTATTATAATAAATAAACATATTTTTTACCACATGTCAATTTATTAGACCATCATTGACACATGTCATTTATTTAAACAATTTTTGCCACATGTCATATGTTTATCTTCTCAATCATTCTCTCTAACTTTAAATGATAATTATAATTATTTCTTCTAAATTGTTAAATAATTATAAATGTAGTGACAAATAATATTATATACCTTGTACACATTAAAAAATAGTTTTAATAAATTAAAGATGAAATCTTATTTTATTAAAAAACACACTTAAAAAATGTTTACAAAATATGAATTTTTTCTAAAAATCAAATTAAAAAATGTTTGCAAAATATGAAATTTTTCTAAAAATCAATTTAAAAAATGAATTATTTTAAATTTGTAGTTTTAGGAAAAATAAAAGTTTTGAAAAAATAAGTTTTCTTAAAAAACAAATTTTATTAAAACAAGTTTTCCTATAAAACATATAACATTTCAGTTTCAACCCGTGTAACACACGAGATTTAACCTAGTGGATGAAATCTGAATTCCTTACCATTAGGCTAATGGAAACATTATATTAAGAATTCACCCTTAAAATATTAATGTGTTCACCTTACAATTTATGTCTTTTGAAAAAAATTCCTATTAACTCTTTTAAAAGCGGTGGGTTCTGTTGTACCTGGTCCGTCGGCCCTAGATCCTCCCCAAAAACAAAACGTTTCTTAACTAAATTTACGTCAAAACATAGATAAAATGAAAACATACAAAAACACAAAAATCAAAAATTTTAGGAGTGAAGCCTAAAACCTTTAAAAGTTAAAGGTTTTAAAGATGGTCAGCTGTGCCTGTAGACTATTACTGGTGCTTTAAATTGAATATAGAGATTAAATCTAAACTCAGGGTTAAAGTGACATTCGACAAAGTTTAAGGACAAAGAGTAAAAGCCTGAAAGTGAAATATAAAAGTTTTGATATTATTTAGTGTAGGGATAAACTTCAAACTCTAAAAACCAAGTGAAAACTTTAAAGTCTAAAAACTCAACATGTACCCGGTTTAGGAATTAAACCCGTAAAGTTTTTAGAGTTTGGCGGTTAGAAATACTCCTAAGACCGGGTGTAATACCCACCCCGCGCCCCCAGCGAGATCCTTGCCTTCGGCGGGCACACCGCTCCCCGTGCATCCCCTTCTTTCTCCACTCTATCGTGATTGGCCGTTGTGGGTATTTTAAGGTTTAGTGAGGTAATGATGTGGCATAGTGGGTAATGTTTTTCAGTGGGGTGACCGCTATGAGGTTTTTAGGTTTTCAGTTGGGTGATAATATGACGAAAAATTTCAGTAAGGAAGTATTTTAGTATGATAACTAATATAGTATAATATTATATACTAGGGACTAAGGTTATAGTATAATCTTACTACTTTAATAAACATAAATCATTTTTGCCACTTGTCATGTTTTTAGCTAACTAATGCCACATGTCATGTTATTCTTATTTCATTTAATTATATTTCTTAATAAATACTTATATCATCTCTCATATTAACTAATCATAATATTAATCATATTATTTACCTTTTTCATATTAATAATTAAAAATAGTTTTAAATAAATTAAAATTTAATTTTTGTTAAAAAATATGTACTTTTTTTTTTTAAAAAATAGAATTTTCTTATAAATAAGCAATATTTAAAACCGTTATTTTTAGAAAATTAACAGTTTTCTAAAAACATGTTTTCTTAAAAGATGATTTTTTTATAAATGAAATTAACTTTAAAACTAATTTTTAAACAATATTATTTTATAAATAAATGACATTTTATTAAAACAAAATATTTAAAAATGAGTTTTTTTTAAAAAAAAAACCATAAGTTTTAAATAAATGATAGGGGAAACTATACTTTTGACATAAAAAAACTATATGAGTTTTTAACGTTATAGTTTAAAAATGTTAGCTGTTATAAACTAAGAAGATCAAATAATAATTCTTTATTTATTATAGTTTTTAATTGTTAGTCTATTACATAAAATATTTGTCTATACTTACTTTAATCATTCTATATCAAAATATTGTTTTATAATTCTTAAGTTTTTATTTAATAACTAATTAATATTTTATGATTAATCCGTGTAATACACGGGTTAATAAACTAGTATATGGACTAAGGTCATATAAAACTATTCTAAACGAGTCGAATTCAAGCCTTAAGAAACTCGAAATCGGCTCGGCTCGTTACACCCCACACTATCAATGTATGTGTGAATTAGGTGGTGTTTGTTTTTTAAGAGGTAAAACATCTACAGTCTGCGGACCACGTCTGCAAACCTCCTTTGCAGAAGAGGTGGACCAAACCCCTGCAAGAAGAACTTTTGGGGGTGTTTGTTTTTCACAACCTCTTCAAACTCTTCCCAACCCACCGTCCCCAACCCCACTGTATTAAACCCCACCGTCGACCATTGAGCCACCACCGTCCACCACTGTCTTCATCCCCGACCGTCCTCCTCCACCTACCGTTGAGCCACCACCGTCCTCATCATCAAACCCATGCCGTCGATCGAAGGAACTAGAGGCAGTGGAAGAGACGATGACTAGGGTTTCGATCGTTCTAGGGTTTCGATCGCGACTAGGGTTCGCCGATGGGAAGAACAGCGACGGTGGAGGAGGAGACCGCGACTAGGGTTTCGATCGTCGCAGGTTTCGATCGAACAAGGGTTCGCGACTAGGGTTTCGATCGAACAAGGGTTCACGACTAGGGTTTCGATCGAACCAGGGAGAGTTCGCGACTAGGGTTCGCCGATGGGAAGAACCGCAACGGTGGAGGAGGAGAGCGCGACTAGGGCGGTGGAGGAGGGCGGCGGTGGCGGCGGAGATAGGTGGAGGAGGGCGGCGACGGTGGAGATCAGCCCTTGTGTTCGCCGATGGGAAGAAAGAAATGGTTTGAAGAGGTTGGAAGAGGTAAGAAGTGGATGGTCCACCTCTTCTCCAAGAAGAGGTCTCGCAGACGTTTTTTAATGAAATGTCTGCGAGAAAACAAACACCCTACATCTTTTCTTGGTCTGCAGGGTGCAGACAAAAGAGGTTTCACAGACCTTCGCAGACGTTTTTTGAAAAAACAAACAGCCCCTCAGTGTCATGTTTTTTGTATGATGAAGCAACCTATTTTTTATAATATGTTGTGAAACTACGAAAGAGAAAGGGGTCATGAAACCTTCTCAAGCATAAAACCCTCTCCTTGAATTAGGTCTCTTCGTGATATACATACTTATCCTGTTTGTTATCACCAAAATTCATAACTAAACGACGTAACATACGATTTCTGGATTCATCCATTCATCATCTTCGATGTCAACGCCTAATCTATGGGTGTTGGTGGGTCTCAGTTTGGCCGGAATAGTGTTGATGGCGAAGAAGCTTAAGAAGACGGTGAAAGTTGATTTTGGGGCATTCGTCGAGAGGTTTCAGCTTCTTCCTCCGCCGCAGCCGCCTCCTCCTAAAGCCCCTCACCCGCTCACCGGCCTATCCTTTGCCGTCTCCGACCAGTATGTTATGTTTAAACCTACCTGTTCATTTCAAATTCGGTACAATAATCAGGTTTTTTGTATTCATGGCGTTTTAGTTTGTGTTTTTTTTTCATATTCTGTATGAAAATTAATACGTCGATTAATATCAAAATTCTAACTTGCTTGAATTCCATAATTGAAGTGTAGTGTGCTTCCATATTGTAAATTTATGAATTTCTGAGTCTTGTTCTTCATGCAATTCTAATGTTACAGATTTGATATCAATGGGTTTGTTACCGGGTTTGGCAATCCAGATTGGGAAAGGACACATGAAGCTGCTTCACTAACTTCTCCAGTTGTTTCAGCTCTTGTAGATGGAGGAGCAACTTGTGTTGGAAAAACTGTGGTGGATGAAATGTCATTTGGGTTAGTTATTGTGAATTGTTTGCCTATTTGTGTCATCTATATATGCATGTTTGGGTTTGTCGGTTGCTTGTAATGTTCATGGGCCAGGAGCTCTCTCTTTCCCAGAACAGAGGTAAGGTTTGCATACAGTGCACCTTTTCAAGACCTACAAATAGCCATGCTATGAGCCTACGAGTGAGATTTCTAGTGCATAGTTGTTGTTTCATTTGAATTAAAAGTGTTACACCTATGTTATAGACTTATAGGTAACTTAGTTAATGCCTCTATTGCATCAAGTACTTCTTTCCATGTCAAATCAAGTAACTTTTCATTTTTATTTGATGTAACTAGAGTCTAGATTTTGCAAAATGAACCAGCAAAGTTAGCATGTCAAAGGTAGTGATTTTTGGGGTGGGTTGAAATTTGCTATAAAACATTTGTTGTCAAATTCTTTTAACAGTGTGTCAATTAAGATAACAAGAGTTATTTCATTTGAATAATAATCTTAGTTTTTTTGAATAAACTGATTTAGGAGGTTTAATTTATGCTTTATATGAATTTCATCTCATTTTCTACCCATTTGACTCTTTTTTTTTCTTTTCCCAAAAGCAATCTTTTTTAGAATTGTATGATCTGACCCATTGGGGATAAAACATAACTCAATTTGACCCATCTTTTATTTAAATGGGTTTGAAATTTCCCCTCTACTTGATAGAACCAGTCTGTGTAACTTTGATTATTATGTTCCTTCATGTACATAAATTGTTTCTCACTTTCTTGTGGCATGCGTTTACAGTATAAGCGGAGAAAATAGAAATTATGGTACACCCACCAATCCTGTTGCTCCTGCAAGGATACCTGGAGGATCATGTAGTGGAGCTGCTGTTGCTGTTGCTGCAAAACTTGTTGATTTTTCTTTGGGTATGCTGTAAAACCAAAATTATATATTAAAGTGATTGACCGAAACACTTCTTTAAGGAACTCAACTTTATGGTTCTAACAATATGCTTTAGGTGTTGACACTGTTGGTGGGGTAAGGCAACCTGCTGGACATTGTGGTATTTTTGGATTTCGGCCTTCGTATGGTGCTGTTTCTCATTTGGGGACTATTCCTATCTCAACAAGTTTTGATACCGTTGGTACGAATTCTTTGATAATCTTCAAATGATAAATACAGACAATAAAGTATATATGTGTATGTGTATGAAAGTTCTTTAGTCTGTTATTGACAGAGCAACATTCCTATATATATATTTTATTATTTTGTCTGGTGTACATTCTAATTTTTTGTTTGCTATGTGTGTGCTGATTTGCCACCTTCAATTCTTCAAATATGAATTTGCGACGACTTCTATTTTTAGAAATGAAAAGTTATATGCTTTGTATGTTTGCCAATCTCATTTAATTCAATATTTTTGTACCAAATGCCAAATGGTACTACAAAGGATGATGTTATATAATTGATACATCTCTGTTTAGATTACAACAAATTTTTTTTAACAAATATAATATTAATTTATAATATATTAATGTCAGTACTCAGTCATCTTCATATTTAACTCTATGTAAATCGCCTTTTCAGGATGGTTTGCCATGGATCCCAGTGTATTACACCGTGTAGGACAAGTGCTGCTACAAGGGTCATTTGCGGTCCATCGGAATCCTAGGAATGTTATCATTGCTGATGACTGTTTTCAACTATCAAAAATTCCTATTTATCGGTTGACGCAGGCCGTAATCAGATCAACCGAGACTCTATTTGGAAGTATGTGTATTTGTCATCGTATAATATTACCTGCAATATATATATATATATATATATATATATATATATATATATATATTTATATTTTCTTCCATTTATGTAGATATTTTGATCTATGTACTTATGTATGGATTGATTCAAGTTTTTTTTTTTTTTTTTTTTTTTTTTGTTTTCTCTAACGGGTCAAATGGGTTATAATTGAAGAGTTTGTTTAAAAAGACTGTTGATTGAAAACTTAAGAAGTGTTTTCAGAGCATACAACATACCAAATTGTTTTATTTGATTTTTATTATGATAATACATGTATGAATCACATTAAACACACTTTATTCTTTAAAATTTGGACAAAAACTTGTCCTTTCAACCCAAACCTGCTTTGATTAGTTACTCAACCTGCTTATTTTGCCCCCTTATCTTTTTTGGATGTAAAAGCCTGTTTTCTCATGAACTAGTGGGTTTTGCAGAGCAAGTTTTGAAGCATGAGAACCTTGGTGACTACATTGCTTCCCGAGTTCCAAGCCTGAAAGCATTTGTTTCTAACAAGTCAAATGGTGATGTTAAATTTTCATCTCTAAGATCACTTGCTAACATTATGCAGCTTTTAAGGAGGTAATAATAATTTTAACCTCTGGGCTCATTATATAATATTGCTTGGCACGTTTGGATTTTGTTAATTCTTGCTATAAGTTCAACATGGGAGTGTGATATTGGCAATTAGTTGGGTGGGAGCGGATGTATTTTCCTGTTCATCATTTTCTTATATTTGACACTGTATAGTTAGTTTTGCATGCAAGAATTCTTTATGGAATTTGAAGTACAAAAATTGTCTGTTGAGATTAATGAGTGTATCATAAGAGTTAAGATCTGTAAAAATCATGTAGACTCAGGTGGCTTTTTTTTTATTAAGGTTAATGTGTTAGATATAATCATAGTTGTCGAAGCGTGAGGCACACTCAAGGCATAAACGCCTTGGCATAGAAGCAAGGCACTTAAAAAGCAAGGGCCCAATATAAGCGAGGCGCATAGCATAAACATACTCGTTTTAGGGGTTTTAGACATGTTTTAGTTTGTTTAGGATAGTATAGGCAGCTTCTAGAACATTAAATAAAGTTTTAAGCAAGTTTGGTTGGAATTTACAGGATTTTGTTAGAATCTCATCCGAATATAGCCAGAATCTTGCCGAAACCTTGTCGGAACCTCACATGAGGGCCTTGATTGTCGCAAGGTGTTTTGCCTGTGCCTCGCCTGGCCCGAGGCCCTAGATAGGTGCCGAAACATAGGATATAATTACTTTAACTATCAGTTAATTCTTTGAATAAAGCAATTTAGGAGTCTGTAAGGCTGTAAGCAATCACACCCTTTGGGTGACTCTTGATCTGTAGTTCTGTACTCCACATGTGATTCATTCATTTTTAGTGAGTTAAATAGGTTTTTCCTTTGACTTTTTAGAGATAAGATGTAACTGAAATTGACCCATTATTAGGTACCTAAGTCATAATGGCCACCTATAAAATATCTAAAAACAGAATCCATTTTAACTGTTTTTGGTGAATTGTTTTATGATAGTACTGAAATAGAAAGTTAGATTTGCAATAATAAAATCTACTACATACGGGTAACAAACAAAAATAAGAAAAAAAAAAGTAACAATATGATAAAGAATGATAAATGAGAAAAAGCACACACAAAAAATAAAGCAACAATAAAATTAAATGATAAGACGAAATGAATGTCTTAAATGATGACTGATAAGATGAACTGAGTGTTTGAACTTTTAGTTAGCAAGAGTAACTTGAATTTTAAGTGATGCAATAAATGGATTTATTGAAGAGAAAGCAAAGCGGGGATCCTTTACTGGGCTAAGAGGCAAAAATTTTAAATGTTATTTCCCCATTGCTTTGCAGATGATAGAGTTCCCTCTGTGATTTGTGTAATGAGTTGTAGTCTTGGATTGCAGGCATGAATTTAGCCATAATCATTTTGAGTGGATTAGCTCAGTGAAGCCAGCTTTAGATCCCCTTATATCAGCTCAGGTACAAGAAAGACTGAAACTAACAGACAAGGATATTGAAAATTTTATTGCTGTTAAAAACGAGTTGAGATCGGCTCTAAATGCTCTTTTGAAGGTATCTTTCATTTGTTTGTTTGTTTGTTTGTTTTTTGTTATATGAATGAGTTATTTGTAGTGTTGATTGATTTGTATAATAACAGATGCTATTGTGATTTATTTTAATATTATGCAATGTTATTTGTTGGATGATACATTTGGGTAGGATGATGGAGTTCTTGTGATCCCGACAGTTTCTAGTCCTCCTCCCAAACTTGGTGCTAAGGAGCTTTCATCAGAAGACTATCTTATGACAGAATTTTCACTCACGGCTTTAGCAAGCATATCAGGTTGCTGTCAGGTTAATCTCTCTCTCTCTCAAAATCTCTCTCACATACACAGACATGCACAGTCACACACAAACACTGACAAAAAATTAAGGGAGTATGTTCATGTACTATGGTTAGTGATTGATGGGTGTAGCCGACTCAAATTCATGCTAAATTTGGTGTAGAGGTGGTAATAGAGGCAGGCATGTTGGGTGTCATGTCAAATGTGTAAATTTAGTAGGGGCTGAAATGAATCTGGTTGATTGGCATGAATGCATTTTGCCCAAAATTTTTAAATATATTAGTGTGTTAACTATAATGATGGTTGTAGAAGTCGCTAGGCGCTAGTCGGGTGGTGAGGTTTCGTCTAGGGATTAATCGGCGCTAGGTGGATTCGAATTTTTATATGTAATTTTACAAATATATACTATATACACACATCAATATCAATAATTTAATATAATACTTCAAATAATTTTAAAAAAAAATTTAAAAATACTAAGTGAAGCACTTCAAAGTTCAAACTTAAACACTAATTTCAAAGTTTAGAGATGGATTTCGATGTTTAGTGGCTACACTTGATGTTTCAGATGTTAGATTCGATGTTTTAGAGACATATTAATGATTTTGGGTTGAGAAATGTCTCAAATAATCATTGATCTGGGTCCTTTTTATCCGAAAAAAATCAAAAAAAAATTTTGCCGCCTAGGCCGACTAGGCGTCTAGGGAAAAATCGACAAGGTTGGAGGGCGCCTAGCGCCTAGGTGATTTTATGCTCAATAAGTGGGATTTTACTGGGTACGTGGTGGTGGTGGTGGTGTTGTTTGCTCAATAAGCTGATTGTTATTTTGGTTTTAATACTTTATTATAGGTCGTAATACCATTGGGTTCATATGAAAACTACCCTGTTTCGGTGTCGTTGATGGCAAAACACGGGGGTGATCGTTTTCTATTGGATACGCTTCAGACCATGCATGCATCTCTGATGCACAAGTTAGCCGATGAAGTTGGACGGTCAAAAGTGTCCAATGATGTCAGCAAGGAAGCCGCTGCTGAAATCGCCAAAGAAAAGGTAACATGCACCATTGAAAGATTCACACTTGTTATGTAAAACAAACATACCCTACAAAAATTCCAATCTTGCAATAGGGTCTAGGGAGGGTGAGATGATTGGAAATCATCTTACCTCTATCCCATGGGATAAATAGACTGCTTTCAGAGAGATCTCCAACATAGTAAAACCTTATGCCTGTCATGTAATATGTGTTAAAGTGGGTTATAATTTTATCAGTCAGGTTTAACTTTATGTCCAATTTTCTAAAAGTATAATCAGTGTCAAATGAATTGAAATGACTCAATTTTATGTCTAGACTTGTTTCTGGATGGAAAAATGACAGTTGAACTGGTGATCTCACTTTAATCTTATGAATGATGTAGTGCTGGATGTTATGAATGATAGGATATACAATGTAAACAAAAAAAAATCGTAAGTGGAAGAGAGTCGCGTGTATTTAAATATCTTATCATAACTATAGCAGTTATTCATCCTATATTTAGGAATGTGTGTGTATATATATATATATATGTATATATGACTTGTTCCAATTGCTTAATTAGGGTAACGCAGCTTTCAAAGCAAAAAATTGGCCAAAGGCGATTGGGTTTTATACTGATGCCATCAAACTCAACAGCAACACTGCAACTTATTTTAACAACCGAGCTGCAGCATATTTGGAACTGCATAGGTATTACTATGTTTTTGCAAAAGATAAGTTATTGACAGCAGGCACGTTTTCTGACATTTTTCATATGCACTCAGTTTCATTCAAGCCGAAGCAGATTGTACCAAAGCTATCGATCTTGATAAAAAGGTTAACTATGTTTTATTTCTTTAATCTATTTGTTTGCTAATTTTTTATAAAATCAAAATTTGTTGACCGCCGAATTGTCTGATTATTGAAATTTTAAATACTATAAGCTTATTTGAAACAGTGACTTATTCAATCCATTTAATATTTAGTTCTGGTTATGCACTTATGCCATATGATACAATCACTTTCAAAACGTAATACAAACGCCTCTAAATAAAAGCAAACTTGCTGAGCCATGTGAACCAACACAATTTGAGATAGTTTTTCATTGTCTTGCAGAATGTGAAGGCGTACTTAAGAAGGGGTACAGCACGGGAGATGCTTGGATACTACAAAGAGGCAATTAAAGGTAAATTTATTTTTAGTTCTTTGTTATCAATAAAAAATATTTTAATTTTTGACAAGGCAAAGAAACTCGCATGCTCTTGTCTAAAAGAGACTCGGGGTGAGTTTGGATTTGTGTTTGTTCGACTAATTACGTTACAATAATCAGTTATTGTTTGGATAAACATATTCTGCTTTTGGTTATAATTATTAGTTAATTTTAAATAAAGGACAAACACCATAAAAATCAACATACTTTCTTATTTTGCACGATAGTCCCTCGATCTAATTTTTGTAAATTAAAGCTTCTTAAAATTACACACGAGAGTATCTCATTTCAATTTTGATATATTAAAGTGCCTAAATCTAGAATGCACATACTTGTGAAAAAAAAATCCAAGGTAATGACTTCTTATCCTTTAAAGTACTATAAATTTGATGAAGTGACATTAAACATTACACGCCATCTTATTTTAACCAATTAAAGTTGTAGCATGTCATTATTTAAAAAAAATTCTCAATTTAGACAAGTTTAGGGACTTTGGTATACCAAAAATAACTAATGGACTTTTCCATGTATTTTTATTAGTTTATGATTATACCAAATTAGGGTGATGAACTTATTTGTGCAAAATAAGAAAGCAATGTTAGTTTTTTTGCATCATATTTACCCTTAAATAAATACTCATACTGGCTTTTATGCTACAATAGTGATTATCCAAGGCTAGATCTTTAATCTGATTCAAAAAACCTTAATTCCATTTTGATTAATTGTTCCTGATTATTAGTTCAAAAGGGTAACTGATTTATGAATAACCGAACCTATGTCCATTTTGAACGAACACATGGTTGGCGTGAAGGTTTTTGAACACATGATGATGAAAAATGATGATGGTTTGTGTCATGTATCAGATTTCAGGTACGCGCTTGTTCTAGAGCCAACCAATAAGAGAGCAAAGGAGTCTGCTGACAGGCTAACGAAAATGTTCCCGGTAGAAGAATTTAGCTGAAAAACGATGATGCTTGAGCAGCATGTCTCGTGCAGCGGACATTTGAACGAAAACCGTGATGGTTGGCTCAAGTTTACCGGACTGGAGATGGTTTGTGGTGTAATATTGGTCAATTTTGGTCTTTAAGAAGCAATGTATTTTGATATTGGTCAATTTTGGTCCTTTAATATTCAATGCATTTTGATAATGAGGTCTTATTCACATTATCTTTGTATTCTATGTTTTTAAATACTTGAAAGTTTTTGTCAATTTATTTATATGTGACATCGCCTCAAAATAGAATGCGTATTATATATAGCTTAAAACCCAAAATTACTAACGGTGTAAAACTTATAGGGTGTAAAAAGGATTTAAAAACCAAATTAGACCTGATTGGAAACGTAAATGCTACAAAGCTTAATTGGTTGCTACAGGATATACTCAATGATATTAGGAACCCTTCTCACCTAACGGAGGTCTAGGGTTTAAAGTCTAGTAACAACCAATTTTACTTAGGTCACACGGTTTATCTTCCTCATGTTGACCGTGAGACCGGTTGGTAAGGGTCGTCTAATGGTGGCGTTTACCATTTTTTTACTATAAAAAGAAGAGCGGTCATCACCTTCATTTATCACAGATGTCAAAAGATGAAAGAAAGTGTGTGTTTATGTGTATTCTAGACAAAAAGTGTGAGAACTAAGCTCAAGATAAGATTTCTACATCTTTCTTTTAAATTAAATACTGAACTAAGCATGAAATCTTGCTTTTATGGTGTTTTGAACATAATAAAATCATAAAGTATAAATCTTTACGTGTAAACATCACAAACAAACTTATCTAGTATATTCTCATTTTTTTAGTAGGGTATGCGGGGAAGGATAGATACAAACCTTACCCTCTATCTTAGTTGGGATAGAGAGGCTCCTCCGAAAGAGTCTCCGGCTCAAAGTTATCGTTTGAAGTTGATGATCCCAACAGTTTTAACCTTATTTTCACAAAATAAGTAAAATAACGTTAAAATTAGTGCAACTTTACTTTGGTCCATTGAAAGTTGAAACCTACACATATATACATTATATGTGTGAACTGCAAATGGGCCCATGAATATGTCAAAAGAAAAAAGTCACAGTTAATGTTTTCAAAGAACAACATGATGTAAGTCCCTAGATCCCCAACATTTTACATATTTTGCAATTATTTCAAGGCTAATATACATGCTAACATGTTTTTGAACTTATTCCTACGTTTTTAAGTAGTAAATCTTGAAATGTTTAAATTGGAAATGTTTATCAATTTATGAAACAACACTCAAGAATACTTTCATGAATGATGAACCCTAAAAAATTACTTTTTAACCCAAAAACATTAAAGTAATACAAAAGGTTTTTATTGGTATATAGTTATCAAATGACTCCATAGAAACAAAAGCAAACAAACATACACAGTATATTCCTACTGTTCAGTAGGGTCTGGGAAAAGGATGGACACAAACCTTACCCCCAACCAGTTGAAATAGAGAGGCTGCTCCAAATGAGTCCCCTGCTCAAAATTGTCGTTTGAAGTTAGTCATCCCAATACTTTTCACGTTATTTTCACAAAATAAGTAAAATAACGTTAAAATTAGTGCAATTTTACTTTGGTCCCTTGAGGGCCCATATACATTATATGTGTGTACCGCAAATGAGACGTATATCAAATGACTCCATCTAAACACATATACACTTTAACTTGAAAAATTACTGAGTATATAATACACCGGGCGCAGACTTTATGGATGAAGTGCTCACTATTGTCGGTGAGTTCTTGTATAAAATCTTGACTATAAAAGTACAAAAGGCATTTTGGATGAATATTTACCATTAAAACTTAAAAGTGAATACTTAGAACAAAATTCAGTGTTAGTCATCCAATAATCATTTGCGGAATAGTAAAAATAATCGTGGGTGAGTTGCACCAAATAAGTACTCATTACTAGAGTTAACCAACTTAAACTTAAATCAAATTATCGATATACTAAACCTCCAAGGAAGTGGTGTAATGGTTAAAGTGTAGGAGAGAAAACCTATAGTCTCTAGTTCAATCCCCACTTAGAGCACTTTTCCTTGGAGGCCACCGACTCAATTGCCTGCAGCCGCGCTTTACTTGTTCCTCTTGGTTAGTCGGATTTTGGTGGGACCCAGGAGTTTACCATGTAAGTAGGTTCTCACAGTCATCAAAAAAATTACCGATATGCATGTTTGGGATTGTTTATTTAAGTTTAAAAGAACTTTTTGACAAAAGTACTTATTAACTTATGAGTTTTTTAAATGAAGTTTTTAAAAAAGTGTGGATTAGTTTTGTATATGTGAATAGTCAAAAAGTCAATAAATTGTTTGGATTAACTTTTAAAAAAATGTTGGGATTGGTTTTTAGTTTATTACATCAAAAAGTTAAAAAGTCATTCTAAAAACTATAAATTATAGTTTTTTAAAAAACAACTTTTTAACCTTACTCAAAAAGTTAAAACAAAAGGTCCTTTTGACATTATCAAACATCTTTTTAACTTACTGACTTTTTTCAAAAGCCAATAGGTTAATAAGTTAGTTTCGAATAGAATCCCAAACATGAAAGCTTATAGAATATAAAGGTTAAAGAAAGAGTCTTACAGTGAACTAATTTAATAGACTCTACAATGGAACCCATGTAATGAAAATCTTTCAAGCAATGATAAAAAATATTCACATTTGTTGTATTCTCCCTACATATATTAGTTAACTGTAAGACTCTTAATTAAACACTACCTTAATTATTGATGTTAGTGTTTTCACCTTAGTATAGATGGTAAAAGAGTCTCGCCTGGAGCAAAAAATGTTCTGGGTGAGCTAAAAGGTTTTCTCAGTGTGAGTTTCCTCCAGATGGTGTGACGTTCCTCGATTCGGCACTCGCTAACGCCCGGCTTTAAATGTTTCCAGGGATTGGTAGCGGTCTGTGGTCGCAGCGCGTGGGTTGTTGGGTCCGAGGACTCTTTAGCTGTTCAAAAAAAAAAGATAGTAAAGATGGCTGAAGGAAAGATACTAAGATGTCACAAAAAGTGGGAACATCCAACTAACATAATGAGGAGGAAAGATTCACCATGTAGCCTATTGTTAGAAAGGTTATCTCAAAGAAGGTCTTGAACATCATGCAAACTATTATGCGCATAGTCCTAATAAAGGCACTAAAAGATGTAAGAAAGACCAATGATCCTTAGCTCAAGTGGTTGAGGGGAGGTATCATGTGGCTTCAATATTGGAGAGGTCACGGGTTCAAGGCCTGATATGGACAAAATAGGGGTTCTATGCTCGGCTAGGAGGTTTTCTCTCACCTATGATGGGTTTTCACTATTGGATGTGGATATGATAGGGTGAGTCTATGATCCGTCAGTGATTCAAATTGCCATTAAATAAAGAGGTTAGAAACAAGAGAAAAACAAATAAGAGAAGGAAGGGACAAAGAAGACTAAGCAATGATGACTAACAAGAAAACATCCAAGGGGTACATTTATAGAGCTTTTAAGGAATGTAGTCCCCATCCTTGAACCAAAAGAATGATGTTGTTGCCACATATCATGGGATCTCTAAGATGGAGGCACTTATCGAGATCAGCGAGTGTTGAGAAGACCAAGCACTAATGAAAAAACACGACTTTTGTTAATATTCTTTTATTTAACTAAATAAACTAATATTCTTGTTCAAATTTGTTTCTTTATTAAATGAACGGGTTAAAATAACTAATAGTCGAACATTTCATGAAATGTTCATTAAATGTTTGCTTCATTTATAGCCATACATAGACATCTATCCTCGGTAGGGGCGTTAAACAAGTAATATTTGCAGGCGAACCCTAAAATTAACATGAACTTGAATACACTTAAAGCCCAAAACTTGGGTCATATATATATAACCTAAACAGGACACAAATTTTCACAAGGTTTATACGAACATGACTCGTTTGACCTGTTATTTTCTATTTTTGTTACTTCTAGGATATAAATACTCAAAAATACAATTTTATAACCAAAGATATAAATATTCATCAAAATATGGCAATTTAATTATAAAATATCATTAATTTCTCTTTTTAGTTCAAATTTTTAATTATTATTAAATATCTAAACAACTTAATTTATGACATAAAACAGGACTTTGCACGTTTAACCCGAAACTAACCTAAACATATTAAAACTAAAACTAAAGCTATGAACTTTATGTTAGATGAATATTATGTTAACATATCGTTTTGAAAATTAACGCCACTTGTAATGCTTAAGACCATTTGGCATTAGGATTTCTCTACCTAAACTAGCGTTGTTCATGGGTTGAATCGAGCCGGGTGAGGGTATGCTCGTGTTTGGCTCGTTTTCAAACCTAACGGCTTGGCTTTGTTTAGATTTACAGAAATGAGTCAAATCAAGCTCATGCTCGAATCGTTCACAATCTAGCGGCTAGGTTCGTTTCGGTTTGACTCGGTTTTAAAATAAAATTTAATAAAAATACAAAACATATATATCAATCTCAAACATAACAATATAACTCTACACAAATGTAACCAACTTTTCTAACTGTTCCAATCAAGTCACTGGAACTTTTTTTTTGTCTCCAATTAGGTCATTCAACTTAATATGGGTGTTCTAATCATATATAAATAACCTGAATAGCAGATTATTGCTAATTTTCTACATATTTAATTTATTTAATATGTTAAGCAGTGATATAATCATTTTATAAAGCATATAATAAATTAGAAATTATTTAAAATCATCTAACATTTACGCAATATATTTGGAAAAAAAATAAGTTTTTCAAACAATGTGTGTCAATATTTAACGTTTGAAACTTAATGGTGTGGTTGTAGGGGTGGCTGATAAGAGCTGGGATGGTTAACCGAAAGAGTTCACCGGAGTTGGGCTCGCTGTAGGAGGAGGTAGGCTGCCCTCCCTCCTTGTCTTCCCCCTATCGTGGAAACACACACACATAAAATGTGTGTGTGTTTAACAACTGCAAGAAATGGGGACTAAGGGTTATTCTTTTCTATTTATAGTTAGGGTTTTCAAGGGGTGCAATTGCATGTAAGTCGTGTATAATTCACAAAATAACCCGTTCAAGCCACGTTTAACACTACCGATTATCATTTCAAAACAGTTTGATTTAGAATTAATATAACTCTCTTGAATATCTAATTTGTTTCGTAAAATCTATCCGATAAGTAGTTAATTTAACAGCGTATTAATTAGTTAATTTAACACGACAAAAACACGATTTAAACCATTAAGCTAAACGTGGTAATGATAATATTAGTAACATGCCATGTTATGAATTTAATCATACATTTTTTTAATATCCGATCACCAAACGTTAATCGGTTATTGGTTCCTTTCCTTCCGTAACCACCAATAATTTCATAATAACTTGTTCGTTTTCTTTCGAAAACTCCAAATAATTATATAACAGTCGTTAAGAATATATGTATGTTTAATCGCTTTATCTTTATCGATTGGCCTTAGTTAGACCCGAGTTCTTATGGGGCCTCATTGGGCTTGATTGGGCTACATGTGTAGTCTAGTTATTTATAAATTTATTATCGAATTTAGACGGTTGTTACATTGTTTGTGTGTATGTGACCTTGGATTTGATTTTTACTTAAAGCAAATTATAAGACAATTGCTAAAACTAATTAATCCCCATGATAAGAAATTATCTTAAACTAAGGCATTCTTAGCTAAGTGTAAGCGAAGACATTTTATTAACTATGGCTTTTCCTCTATGGTAATTGTCACACCCCCAAATTCTCACTCGTGGTGTCAGTCCACGTGGGTGTGACGTGGCCAGGATCACAACTCATTGGTCATATAGAACGACTCTATATGAGTTCACAACCAACAGTTTTGTAAAATATTACAAGTTTCATAAATACGCAGCGGAAAATGTTTTAAACATCATAAGTAAACAATAGTTGCAGCGGAAAGTAAATTGTTTTAAAACACAACATTGTTCAAATGGTTTACAATAAATCAAATGCACACGAATACCTAGGACCAGAGTCTAAATGCATGAGACTCTCTTGTAATCCTCCTGTGTGTCCTAGCGTGTGCTCCATTAGTTACCTGAGAATACATGCGAAAAGTGTCAACTAGAAAGTTGGTGAGTTCATAGGTTTAGACAGACTGAAAAGTAAACAGACATATACTGGGTATGTTAAGTTTAGTTGTGGATCTACGATCCGTGGAGTGTGTCAGTTCATCTTACCGAAACTCGACTGTTCCCGTTTGCTTCCGCGGGTCATCGCTGAACCTGACATCAACATCGAAATTACTCTCGTTATGACTTCGAGTCAACATTGGTGCCGAGTGGGGTTAGTCAAACCCAGTAGTACTACGTAATTATGACTTGTTTGTTATACAACTAACGGTAAGGATAAGTGAAGACTTTAAGCGATAATAGTTACACTCGAAAATGGTTTTCACAACATACCAGTCATATATCTAAAACAGTTGCAATGTAATTCTCACCCCAAAAATATAATAAAACAGTTATAGAGTAAAAGTGGGGCTGTAAACTCACCTGAGTTCGTGAAATGCGTTCTTAACAGAAATCGAGTAGCTCGCTGGCTAACAGTCACCTATATCACACAGGTGTTGTAAGTTTGTGTTACATACACGTGGGTCTCACAGGACCGTATTAGTGTTTAACAACTCTAAGTTGTTATGTGGGTCGTGTTGACCGTGTTGACTGTGTTTGACCTAACGACCCGTTGGTGACGGTTGCTGAACAGGTGTTCGTGTAACGTGCGGTTTAGTGTCGTATGATGTGTACGGATACCATAGTAAGTTTCTATTTCAGGAAAGTTTCCACATTAGGCAATTCATACAGGAAATCATAATCCGATTATTCTAATATGCTTATTTATCCTAAGTGAGCATGTTATCACATAGCACATAGTTACACTTAGCCGATTTAGCATGTTTTGCGCGTAAAAGTTACTATAATTAGAAAGTTGCACAAATAAGCATATTTCATCAAGGTCTAGATACTAGTCTCATCGTATTATCACTACCTTAGTTCTAATTTGTCATTTAATCATAACCGTTATGACTAGCATGCTCCTATCCACCAATTTGCAAAATAAAGTTACTATTTATAGTAACTTATGAAAATACACATGAATAATTCTTTCGAAAGCATCAATCCCTTAATATTATCATATTAACATCATATAAGCATGTTAGAAACCCAACATTACCAAAATCAACATTTCTTAACAAACTTATGACAAAAAGTTACTATATTTAGCAACATTCATGAAAATCACATTTTTTAATGATTCTAACCATCCTAATGTATCAAATGACATCATAAAACATACCTTTTAAGCATAACTCAAAGATTTAATCACATGCATGGTGGTTATTTCATCAAAATCACCATTTCATAACATAAAAGTTTCTAAAATTAGAAATATTGAAAATAATCATATTCTTGATCTCAACAATACTTCTAGATTATTCAAATCATGACAAATATCATAACTAACAACATTTCAATATCAAATATCATGTGAATCATGCTAGATCATACATGCATGTTGTTAAAAGTACCTATTTCATGATAAAATCAACCAATCATCATCATATTCAATACTAATCAACATGGATCATCTAAATAACATCAAGTCAGTAACAACATCACCAAATAATAGAGTCATAATATCAAAATTTCGTGATCAAGGTGGTGATGGTGATGCATGTGGCCAAAATGGCATATATGTGTGCTTAGAGATGATTTCAAGCTAGATTGAACATGGGGACTACCTCACAAGGCATTGGATTGTCGAAATGGAACATGAGCAGGTCTGGAACAGCTCTAGAAAGGCTGAAATCGCAAATCACAGCAGCAACTCCAGAGGTTTTGGTTGGTTCTTCGACTTCTCCTTTCAAGCTTGAGCTTTGATTGTTAATAGACTTCTAAATAGGTTTCTAGAGAGCTCCTCCTGATGAAAATGGTGGTAGAAAGATGCTTCTGGCCGATGTAACATCTGTGCCGGAAACGTCGCCGGAACGGTGAACGGAACAGTAAAGGCACAGTAACTCAGGTGCAAACTACGTAAACTATTGTATGCTACTAATATCATGATGCTCGATATTAAACTATTATGCTATTGTTTCTGTAAATCTGATTAAACTTAACAGTTTAACAGTCAGAAACACATCAGACAACGTTGAACAGTGAAACCAAGGCTTATTGACGTGCTATTATGTGTAAACGTATGTGAGGTTAAACAAAACAAACTATAACAGTTGTTGTTACGGTATGTTAAACCGACGAATTATTCGTAGAGGTGACGATCTGTACGAATAAATCTGAAAGTTTAATGTTCTGGAATAATGACTGAAAAGTAGAAAACAAAAATCGGAAAGCAAAACCATCGTCGTGTTCGTTCGAATGACGATTCGAACGAATACGCGCGATGGTGACGCGATCTGACGAAACGATAACGAAAACGATGAGCGATCATAAATTTAAGGAAATAAAATATTTCCTATTTTACAATTTTGAAACTCATCATAAATGAAATTAAAAGAAACCGTTTTGTTAAAACGCGAACAAACTAAATAAACGCGTAAAAATATTAAATTCTATAAATAAATTAATACGACGATATTTAAAACGATTTCTAACCATAATTGTATTTTAAACATCCTAGAATAATCCTTTTTATTTAAATCTACGAAAAACGCGCGTTACGTTCCGGGAACGTAACGAAAACGCGACCCGAGCAACCGGAATGAACCCGAACTCACTCGGGGTATAAATACCCTTAATGAGTCCAACTAACTCATTTTTACTCCTTCTTCCCCACTTGCAAACCCTAAACCCGGTTTTGAAATCCACCACCATCTCCAAACTTCTCTCTAGCATATCTCTCTCATTCCTCCACCAAATTCTTCCATTTTTGAACCTACACGAAGCTCTCATCACCCACAACACGAAAGTACAAAGGATCGGAGCTTTAAACCACTGGAAACGAGGTAAAAATAAGCTCAAACATGGCGATTTTAGGGTTTCGTGCCTTGGTTTGAACCATCATATTCACCCGGCTACAGCCCTTCTTTTTGAATCTTGCACTCTCAAACCTAGTCCTAACACCCCTCAGCACTTAAAACTACCATGGATCTGGGTTGGGAGCTTAGTTGAACCACCATGGCCGACCAAAAACCACAGGTCGCCGAATGAAGGCTCGACCGAATGACCAGGGCCGACTGACCCAGCTTCTGCCGAAGGGACACTTGGCGACTGAGTCAAGCCGCATGGGCCAGGCGACGAATGAGCCACATTCTTTCGGCCATCAAGCTCATTCGCTAGGCCAGGGGGGGTCTCATTCGAACTAGGGTTATTCGGCCGATACAATATCCTATTCGCCCGAGCCATACCATTCGGCCAAGCTCTCATGCAGCCACACCCATTCGTCCATAACCATTCGACTGTAAAGCCTCATTCGGCATCCATGTCATTCGGTGCTACCCCATTCGGTTAATCTACATTTGGCCAGATCAAGAGTGCCCTCATTCGACAGCCACCACCTGATTCGGCCACACCCTTGTTCGGCCAAGACATTAGTTCGGCCCAATACATCTGACCAGGCCCAACTTCGGCTCAGGTGGACTGCTTAGGCCCATGGTGGTTGTGTTCGGTCCAATACATTGTTTAACCCACAGGTTACTGTTTTCCAAGCCCAACAGCATCATGCAACAGGCCCATATGCCTCAATTGGCCAGGAAACTTTCGGCCCACAGCTCAATAACTCGGCCCACTGTGGACTACTCAGTCCATCCAGTCAGCCCATATCACCCCAGGCCCAACAGTACCCTATTTGGCTTAACGCAACAGTTTGGACCAGAACATATATGGTTCGGCCCAATGTAGCCAGACCTACGGGGGTGCCCAACTAGACTAATTCGGCCCATATGCTTAGCCCACCTAATCAATCGGCCCATGTTAAGCGTCCGACCCATTTAGTCCAAGAATATTAACAAGAGCATAACTCAAAAGTTAAGGGGTGACATACACGGGAATTCTAATGAATTATTACAAAGGTGGTGGAAAAATTTTATAAAACTAGAACATAACATCAAGGGTCTTTTATCAAAAGGGTTAAGGAAATCATGGTTATTTTAAGGCATTACAAGGATTACATGCAAAGTTTTCACACCTAAACATGACTTTATACTTAGAGGCTTGCTTATTGTGACACTTATTTAAGTTGAATATGAAGCAAATTACAAAGAATGTAAATAAAACTTATTTGGGTTAAACATATTAAAAACCTTGACAAACAAACAAGGCCGAATGATGACCGGGACTCACTAGTGTTAGCCAAAGTTCATGGCAAATACATACACACACACAAATCTTTACAAAAGTATAATTATAAGCTAAGAACATCATGAAATCAACACAGGATTGTGAAAACAACATCAAGTACAATCGAGAGCGCGTGCATTCTTGTTCTAGGCTAAGTCAACTACAACAACTACAAGGTGAGTTCATTGTCCTTTTTTTAAACTATTTTGGTTTTTAACTCGGGACTGAGAAGCATGTTATACTTTTTAAAACAAATGTTTTAAATTTAACAAAATGCTTTTATACTATTGATTATGCCAAGTGCTAAAGGCATAAGACATTATTCAAACTAAATGCTATTTGATTATGCCAGTGCTAAAGGCATAAGAAACTATTCAAACTAAATGCTATTTGATTATGCCAAGTGCTAAAGGCATAAGACACTATTCAAACTAAATACTATTTGATTATGCCAAGTGCTAAAGGCATAAGCTACTTGCTAATACTAAAGCTATGTGTTAATACCAAGTGCTAAGGGTATGTACTATCTGATGATGCTATTGTGGATGCTAATGTTATGAGGTTATGCTACAAGCTAATACTATGAGTCATGCTAAATACTAAGACTACAGGTTAAACTAAATGCTAATACTACGGGTTTATGCTACAAACTAACACTACGGGTTATGCTTAATACTAATGCTATGAGACTATGCTACTTGTTAATGCTATGGGTTTTATGCTAGAGATTAATGTAAACACTAAAGGCTAATGATGCTATAATGCTATAGGGATACTAAATACAAACATACATACACATTGAATACTTGAAGCGATGGATACTATAAACTCTTGAATGCTATGTGATTGCCATGCTTAAACAACGGTTTGGCCTCTCAGTGCTTGCCCTATCGGTTGTAAAGCTAGTTCTTGTGCACAAGTTACGTAAATGCTGGACTTTTATGCTAAAACTATTGGCTATGGAAGAAAAATAGTTGGTCTCTCAGTGCTTGCCTTCATGTGTTCTTCCTAGTCGGGACTGGAAGAACAATAGTTGGTCTCTCAGTGCTTGCCTTCATGTGTTCTTCCCAGTCGGGACTTGAAGAACAATAGTTGGTCTCTCAGTGCTTGCCTTCATGTGTTCTTCACAGTCGGGACTAGAAGGCATCTACTATGGTCTCTCAGTGCTTGCCATAGGGTGTCCTTCATGGTCTGAAACAAGGAAACGGACTGATGGCCTCTCAGTGCTTGCCATGCAGTGTTTCCCAAATCTATTTACACACGTGATCAGTAACTAGGACGATATTGGTGATCTTTAGTTGACTTCGTGTCATCATGGAAATCCTCTATCTCCCCCTAAGTTGCTAATTACACCCAGTACTGGTATGGATTGATACTGGATTCCTTCGGGCGTTCAGTTGTCTATTCCGGTGACTCTCAAGCTAAACTCACGGATGTTATGGGTAAACTTACAAACAAAATGCTTAAACTATTCTGGGGAAACGAAATGGAGGGTAGGTAAGACGCTTAATTATCATTAACAGCAATGTCCTATGCGACTTAGTATGTGGTGGGACGGCGTCTGGGCGGGTTGTAGGCTCGACTCAGGGGTATGCCCTATATATAAGCATACCGAGTTGGATGATACATGTGGTGTTAATGAGATTAAGGTTGCTACCTAGGGGATGCATGAATGCTTTGGATCAATATCATAAACTTTTAAACACGATGCTTGTTAAACATATTGAAGCTATTACATACGAAGGCTATGGACTTATAAACTTTGAAGACAGTAAACTAAAGCTATGATGAAGGATGAATCGAATGGCAGGTAAAATGCTTAATTATCATTAACAGCAATGTCCTATGCGACTTAGTATGTGGTGGGACGGCGTCTGGGCGGGTCGTAGGCTCGACTCAGGGGTATGCCCTATATATAAGCATACCGAGTTGGATGATACAGGTGTTGTTAATGAGGTTAAGGTTTTACCTAGGAGGTTTGCAAAAGCTATTTTACAACTACTAAAACCACATGAACTCACCAACCATTGTGTTGACTTTGTTTTATTACATGCTTTCTCAGGTGATGCATAGGATTAAGCTAAAGGTCAGGATTGCATACTAGGATGCCAGATAGAAGACCTAGCACTTTTGAGAAACACATGTTTTGTTAACATTTGTAACTTAACCTTGTAAACTTTAGTTTTATGCTATATTATGCTTTAGTTATTCTCAATGTTGATGCTATGTAAACAATCTGATCATCACGATTATCACTCACGATATCGCGCCCCGGGAACCTTCCGCCCGACGGGGACTTCGATCCAACCCCGCCGGCCTGGGGTGTGACAGATTGGTATCAGAGCTCAAGATTATAGAAAAATATAGGTCATATACTTAAACGGTTTGGCCTAGACTATAACTTAGGGACCCTCATATAGAGAACATAGGATTTAAGCTTGCATTGTGTCTTCTTCATTGGATCATTTTGTTAACCGATATTCTTTCGGGTGTAAGCAGAATGTCACCAAGAAGACAACCATCACCGCCTCCTCCTTCACAGGAGATGGACTCAGCAGTTAATGCACTCGTCACTCTGATCACTGAAGAGTTGATAGCGGTCCTTCCTGGAATCATCACCCGGATCCGAAACAGTGAAGAGTTTGTTAGGAACTTTCCACTCCTTTCTGAAAAGAAGAAGGAACCGGAGGAAGGAGAAACCAGCAATAAACCTAAACGACTTACTGCAAAAAGGCGAAAGAGAACTGTGAACTACATTGACGCTACACCCATCAGTCAAATCCTGCCTAATCCGATTTCAGAAATGAGTGCCCAATACGAGGGAAAAACCCCTCACTGCCCAGTTTGTCGTAATTATCATCGAGCTGAACTCCCATGTGTGCAGTGCACACGCTGTGGGAAAACAGGCCACTGGATGCAGCAATGCAGAATGCCCATGACCCATATTCCCCGTCAATATTTTGGCACATCTCCTAAATGTGCCAAATGTGGTTTTCACCATGACGAGAGGAAACCTTGTAGACACTGTCTGAATTGTGGGAAATACGGACACTGGATCCAACAATGTCGGTTTATTTCCACTAGGAAACAAGAACAAAGAGCAAGTACCTTTACTCCCTCTCAACATAACCACAACTGCTACACGTGCGGAATGCTTGGACATTTCGTGAGGGACTGCTCTAGGAGGATGCCTCCAATTGACCCAGAAATCACAGAGGAATTACTTGCTTTACCAGCTCCTGGAAATCACACGGAGTCCGATGACTCCATAGGTATGCAAATTTCATTAAGTTACAATGAATTAATTATTGATGTATAAGCTAGAAATGCATGATCTGTTGTGATTTTAGAAACAATAAATCTCAGGTAACTGTGAGCAAACTCGGTGCTGATAAAATAATCAGAATAGTAACCTAAGAAATTCTTAGATCAAATAAGCATTAAACGACTAAGTAAAGGATAGGGTAATCCTTGATTATAGTTTAACTATTGTAACTAGAAAGTGAACCCTATCCATTTAGAACACTAAAAGCTATAGAAAGTCAAAATGCTAAAACTAGTGTGTAAGTTGTCACTTTTCACCTAGACCTTATAGAACTCGAGTTACTTAATTTGGAGAACTTCGGTTCTAGGATGTTAAGGAAAGGATGAATATTAAGACAACGCTGAAATCATGGTTAAACTAAATAAGTAGACCGGGAGAATCAGTTGCGAATGCAAGACAACGGTATGCCAAAGATGGGTAATGGTATATGATATGCCCTAATCCGTAAGTGCTTGTTTCATTGTGATACTAGTATGCACCAGGAATGTATCTAGTTGATATTAGTATAACCACATGGGTATTTCATGAAAAACTTAGAAATTTTGTCACGTGGTAGAAACAATGAAGGGATTCGCGGTTAATGTATGCAACATAATTAGGAAACTACAGCTAACACTAGGGTTGTGTAACAATTGATGCTCATAGCATCAATTAGTTTTGAACAATAAGGTGTTAAAATGATACAAAGATTACACAAAGCAATAAGACGAGCAAAACTCTAAGACAATACTCGGCGAATCATACTTAAGGCAATGACCCCAGAAGACTAACACAAGATACATCTGACTCATGAAGAATAAGTCAACAGAAAAGACTCATTATACGTGGGACCAGATGGTATAAAGAACATAGAACTAAACATGATAGGACTTAGAGGATAGACCACGAAAGTCTGCAACACATATTTGATCAGAAGAAACTCAACATACGACAGCGATGTTGGGTTGAGCTTTTGAATGATTACGAATGTGTAATCGGGTACCGTCCGGGCAAGGCAAACGTTGTAACTGATGCCTTGAATTGGAACGAACGGGTCAAACCCTTGCGCGTTAGAGCAATGGGAACGACTGTGCAGACAAACTTACATAACAACATTATTCAAGCACAACAAGAGTCTGTTGAACGAGGAAACTTAAAGACGGAACTAGATTGTGGGAAAGCAACTGGAGACAAAACCTGATGGACTTGTATACTTCAAAGATAGTATATGGATTCCTGCAGTAGATGAGTCGAGAAAACTTATTCTTGATGAAGCACACAAAACCAAGTATTCGGTGCATCCCGGTGCTAATAAGATGTATCAAGACTTACATGCATATTATTGGTGGCCGGGCATGAAGAAAGACATAGCCGAGTACGTTGGTCGATGTCTCACGTGTGCCAAAGTGAAGGCGGAACACCAGAAACCGTCAGGTTTACTGGAACAGCCCGAAATTCCACTTTGGAAGTGGGAACAAATAGCTATGGACTTTGTTACCAAGCTACCCCGCACTTCCAGTGGACATGACACTATTTGGGTTATCGTCGATCGATTAACGAAATCTGCTCATTTCTTGCCTATGCGAGAAACTTGCACTATGGATAAACTAGCGAAGTTTTACATCAACGAGATAGTGGTACGCCATGGTGTGCCATTGTCTATCATTTCAGATCGTGATAGCAGATTCACATCAAGGTTCTGGCAATCATTGCAGAAATCTCTGGGGACACAATTAAACTTGAGTACAGCTTATCATCCACAAACGGATGGTCAAAGCGAACGTACTATACAAACCCTAGAGGACATGCTGAGAACTTGTGTTCTAGACTTTGGTGGCAATTGGGATTCTCATTTACCACTAATCGAGTTCTCCTACAACAACAGTTATCACAGCAGCATCGGTTGTGCCCCATTTGAGGCTCTTTATGGTCGGAAATGTCGGTCACCGATCTGTTGGTCAGAAGTGGGAGATAATCGAATTACAGGGCCAGAACTTATTCAGGAAACTACTGACAAGATTGCTCAGATACAACAAAGGCTACAAGCAACTCGAAGCCGACAAAAGAGCTATGCCGATAAACGGCGCAAGCCGTTGGAATTCCAAGTGGGAGACCGCGTTATGCTAAAGGTGTCCCCATGGAAGGGTGTAGTTCGTTTTGCAAAGAAAGGCAAACTAACACCACGGTACGTGGGACTGTTCGAGATTGTTGAACGTATCGGTTCTGTGGCGTACAGACTAAAACTACCCGATGAACTTAGTGGTGTACACGACGTGTTTCACGTCTCAAACTTGAAGAAATGTCTTGCGGATGAAACTCTTATTATACCGGTTGAAGAAATTCAATTGGATGAACACTTACGTTTTGTCGAAGAACCTTTGGAGATTATGGATCGCAAAGTTAAGAAACTGAGGCGAAGCCGTATCCCGATCATCAAGGTTCGTTGGAACTCAAAGCGCGGACCCGAACTTACTTGGGAACGTGAAGACAGCATGAAGCTCAAGTATCCCCAACTCTTCGCAGAGGAAACCGTACCTGATAGCAATGCTTAATTTCGGGACGAAATTCCTCTAACAAGGGGAGACTGTAACATCTGTGCCGGAAACGTCGCCGGAACGGTGAACGGAACAGTAAAGGCACAGTAACTCAGGTGCAAACTACGTAAACTATTGTATGCTACTAATATCATGATGCTCGATATTAAACTATTATGATATTGTTTCTGTAAATCTGATTAAACTTAACAGTTTAACAGTCAGAAACACATCAGACAACGTTGAACAGTGAAACCAAGGCTTATTGACGTGCTATTATGTGTAAACGTATGTGAGGTTAAACAAAACAAACTATAACAGTTGTTGTTACGGTATGTTAAACCGACGAATTATTCGTAGAGGTGACGATCTGTACGAATAAATCTGAAAGTTTAATGTTCTGGAATAATGAGTGAAAAGTAGAAAACAAAAATCGGAAAGCAAAACCATCGTCGTGTTCGTTCGAATGACGATTCGAACGAATACGCGCGATGGTGACGCGATCTGACGAAACGATAACGAAAACGATGTGCGATCATAAATTTAAGGAAATAAAATATTTCCTATTTTACAATTTTGAAACTCATCATAAATGAAATTAAACGAAACCGTTTTGTTAAAACGCGAACAAACTAAATAAACGCGTAAAAATATTAAATTCTATAAATAAATTAATACGACGATATTTAAAACGATTTCTAACCATAATTGTATTTTAAACATCCTAGAATAATCCTTTTTATTTAAATCTACGAAAAACGCGCGTTACGTTCCGGGAACGTAACGAAAACGCGACCCGAGCAACCGGAATGAACCCGAACTCACTCGGGGTATAAATACCCTTAATGAGTCCAACTAACTCATTTTTACTCCTTCTTCCCCACTTGCAAACCCTAAACCCGGTTTTGAAATCCACCACCATCTCCAAACTTCTCTCTAGCATATCTCTCTCATTCCTCCACCAAATTCTTCCATTTTTGAACCTACACGAAGCTCTCATCACCCACAACACGAAAGTACAAAGGATCGGAGCTTTAAACCACTGGAAACGAGGTAAAAATAAGCTCAAACATGGCGATTTTAGGGTTTCGTGCCTTGGTTTGAACCATCATATTCACCCGGCTACAGCCCTTCTTTTTGAATCTTGCACTCTCAAACCTAGTCCTAACACCCCTCAGCACTTAAAACTACCATGGATCTGGGTTGGGAGCTTAGTTGAACCACCATGGCCGACCAAAAACCACAGGTCGCCGAATGAAGGCTCGACCGAATGACCAGGGCCGACTGACCCAGCTTCTGCCGAAGGGACACTTGGCGACTGAGTCAAGCCGCATGGGCTAGGCGACGAATGAGCCACATTCTTTCGGCCATCAAGCTCATTCGCTAGGCCAGGGGGTCTCATTCGAACTAGGGTTATTCGGCCGAGACAATATCCTATTCGCCCGAGCCATACCATTCGGCCAAGCTCTCATGCAGCCACACCCATTCGTCCATAACCATTCGACTGTAAAGCCTCATTCGGCATCCATGTCATTCGGTGCTACCCCATTCGGTTAATCTACATTTGGCCAGATCAAGAGTGCCCTCATTCGACAGCCACCACCTGATTCGGCCACACCCTTGTTCGGCCAAGACATTAGTTCGTACCGCGATGGTGGAAGATGATCGGTCGTCGCGTACAGCGACGAATTTCGGAGAATTCAAATTCTCCCTCCTGGGCTTCGCGTACCGCGAAGGTTCATTTGTTTTCCCATCGCGTACCGCGATGGGTCTCGGTGGAGCCCAATAAGCCCAATTTCATAGTTTCCAACCGATTTTTGTTAATTCTTCGACTACGGTCATCGTTTCTCGACTCGTAAGCATTGTTCTAGCTAATTTAGGTTCTCCGGAACCTAAGTGCAGTGATAGTGCACTGTGGTTTGATCCGTTCACCAACGTTCGTTATTCAAGACACGTGCAAGTGTTGTGCGATAATTCTTCGAATTATCGGTGTGTTTGGTCTGTTGTGCCATGTGTCACACTAAATACTAATTATTCTAGTGCCACGTATGAAATAATAATACACATTATTATTAAAATAAAATAAATGATGACCTGGAAATTGCGAGGTGTCACAGTAATTAACAACTAAGGCTTTCCTTTATGGTAACAAATAAACATAGTATAACACTTAATACATAATTTTAACACATAGCACATGAGCAACAAATAAACAATAAGTGTAATGTGAGATAGCTCACATTTGGGTTAAGCTTAGTTATAATCTAGGCCACCATTTTCTAATAACCTAGATCCCTATAATCATGACTCTGATACCAATCTGTCACACCCTGACCGACCGCAGAATACGTCGGGGCACGATATTGAATGCTCATAAGTTTATGGTGCTATGTTTAAGTTTGGATAAATTTAACAACCATTTAATAAAAAGCGTTCATTCAATCAACCAAACATTTAATAGTCATTACAATCATTCAATCCAAATCAATACGTTACAATAAGCAAAGTACAAAAATTTGTTTTAAATACATTAAACTAGGTCCTTAGACCTATTCTATGTCTTCATTCCAATCTTCCTTAACCTGTCACGCATGTAAAATAGAGTTTGTCAACTATTGCATTGTTAGTGAGTTTACACACTATGTTTGAATATACATATAAAAAGGATGAAAACTATAGCCTAACTAGAATATGTATCTTAAGCATAGCATGAATACAAGTTTGAATAAATAGAATGTATAATTGAATAACAATAGCTTGTATCCAAACAAGTATCCATACAAACTGTTAATTCAAGTATGGCAATACTATAAATTAACATTTGTATTTCAACAAGTTTGCTAGGTATACTTTTCACATTTTTCACGCAATAACAAAAGCCAATGCAAAGATGGTATCTAACACATCTTAGGCTACTAAGTGCTAGATTGCTTGACTGGCAACACACGTAAAATCACACATAGAATCAACACATTTTATAAGCATAGCATCTAACACATATAACTAACTAGGTTTAAGGTTTGCATTATAGATTGAATAAATGATATAATAAATTAAAGTTTGAATAGAACATATGTAACATCCCAAAAACAAAGAACGTGAAACGGAGTGTGAAGAAATTACATGTTTGAATACTTGCTAATTCCAAAGTCCTTGAATAGAGATGAGGAAGTAAGGCTATCTACTCATCCTAAAGTTTGAGTAACAAAGTCTTACAAATCCTAAAGTTCAAAGTTTAAGATCCTAGAACTATGACATTCTAATGGAAGTCCTAATTGAATGACTCTAAGTTTTAATGGATAACTTGGAATATTTATTAAATAAATATTCTCTCAATATTGAATAATATATAAAATATTCTTTTATTTATTTATCAATATTTTCAAATTGTATGAATGAATTAGGAATAATACATATTTCCACACAATCTTGTATAATAAATAAAATAGAATATTATATATTCAATTTATTTATTTTTGTATTGAATTCCTAAGGCTAGTGTTTGATTTTAATTATTTTAGAATGTATTATATTCATTTTTTTGAATGCTAACTTTAAGAAAGGATTTCATAAAATTTATTATAAATTTAATACATATTAATATTTTATTTAATTAAATAAAATATTGTTAGTAGTTTAAATAAATGTTTTAGGACAATTCTTTTAAGAAAATTATTACATAATTTATTTGTATAAAAAATGATTTTTAAAAGTATTTGGATTCATCAAAAATTAAAAGTTTTAATTTAAATACATTTATTTTTCTGTTCTAGAAAAAAAATTTAGAATTTATAAAATGCATTATTTATTTATTTTACTTTTTTCTGAATTTATAAAATTTATATAAATTTTTATGAATTATTAAATTAGTCTAATAACACATTACTACATTTAGTTTTGATTAAATATAATATTTCACAAAGTTCAAAATTTTCTAAAATATGTGTGTATTATGTTTCTAAAATTTTATAACTATTTTCTGAAATTTTATAAGTTTTTTTTTAATAATAATCTTTGTTCATAAAATAACATTTTATTATGTTATTTTAATCAAAAACTTTTTCTATAAATAAAAAATTACCAGAATGTGAGAAATAATATTTTATGATTTATAATGTTTTCTATAAATTTTTACGAATTTTTAAAAGAGTTAAAAATGATTAAAAAGTGGGAAATGCGCAAAAACCAGTTTGAGGTGCCATCCCTGGGTTTCGAGCCCGAGTCTCCCCCGGATATCGGCTAGCATATTATCGCTAAACTAGTGGGGGATTCACTGATGGTTAGCAGATTGGAATATTCTTATACACTAACTCAAATCAACCCCTAAAACATTATGAACACTAAAGTTTGATTCCAATCCAATTCGTTCAACTTTGAGCTCAAGAGTGAAATTAACCATAGGGTTAATCATCCTAGACTTATAAGGAGTGTATTTATTTGCATAGAGAATTACCTGTTTAGTAAGTGTTTTTAACCAGTTCGAGTGTGAGATAGCTTTGAGTCGTTCTTGAGTCCAGATCGCATTCTAGAAGGATTGTGAGTATGTGTTTCCGATTCAGACTTGTTCGAAATAACCAAAGGAACCGAACATGAAAAGTTGATTTTATTTTTATACTGGATTATGTTGAATTCAAATTCCATTTCAATCGGGTATTTTTGGAAATCGTTTAACACATTATCAGTGATTAATTTCGTTAATTCGTGTTTTGGTATGATTTGTGAAATCATATAGTTGCTTAATATACCCGAGATCGTGATGTTAACGCATGTTTTATGAGTTGTAAACGTGTGGGTCGTGCATGGTTTTCGGGTAGGGGGTTTGGGTATCCGATTGGAAGGAACGGGTGAAGGGGGAAAAGAAGCTTCTGATTTTGACATCTATGGTCCCTCGTTTTTCCTATAATTTACGCCTTATGTTTTTAGTTCTTAACAAATATATTTTTGTTTCATTATGATCCGTAAACTTATTATTTTATGTGAAAATTTTCGTAACTTTTTGTAAAACTTTGAATCCTTGTTTTCTAAAGTCATAAATCTTTATTCCTAAGTTTGTTTCAACTTAGTTTTATAAAGTGTGTTATTTTTAACTAGTTTTTTTTATTATTATTACTAATACTGCAAATTTAGATTATAACCAATATATATATATATATATATATATATATATTAATTTTTTCTTTTTATTTATACTAAATTTGACTTGTAACTTTTTAATCTATAAAATAATTATTTTATAAATTAAATTTTATAATGTCTTAACTTATGATTAGTATCATTATCATTACCCTTAATGAATAAATATTATAGAATTGTTTGTTGAGTATATTTACATACAAAATATATATACATATACATATATCTATTGGTTTATGAATACAAAAGTTTCAAAGGATACCGACAACTTTCTTTTGTTATAAATCAAAAATAATTACAATATTCTATTTCGAAATGGAAGGCCCTGGTGATCACAAGCTACATTCTTCGCGATGGCTTAGGCCATTGTATAAAAAAGGTGAAAATGTACATATTGGCATATTTGTGGATATACATGTTTAAATCAAGACCTAGCTAGTCTTAATTAAAAAGCTATGTATTGATGCTTGGTTGGAAACGATTGATGATATACGATTGCAAACTTTTTGATGTACATGTTTTAACCAAGATGTAGCTAGTTTTGAATAATAGCTATGTATTGACACTTGTTTGAGAGACTATTAAAAATACTTGTACATACTTGCAAACTTGTTAAAATGCCTGTTTTTAAATTCAATTTCATATAGACTGGTATTTGCATTCTTTTTATATTTATTATTAAACTTGTATAAGACTCATCAACTATGCAAATAGTTGACAAATTCTTTATTTTACATGTGTAACAGGATAAGTGAAGACGTGAGGACAAACATAAGAAATTATTGGACCTAGTTAATCATAAACAAACACTTATGTTAATTTTATTATTCATATTGGTTCTTTGTTGTTTTATTTGAAATACTATAAATGATTTGATGTTGAATAAAGTTATTATGATTGTATAATATATTCTACTAAAAGTAGCACAATGAACTTTTAACAATTACATATCATAACCTCACGTATTTCATCGTCGGTTGGAGTGTGACATTTCATCAGTTGTGTGTGTATATCTCTTGTAGCTTTCAACCAATCCTTTGATCTTGAAAATTTTTTCTATAGTTTCCTGAATGACCTCATGACCAATAATCTAACTATCACCAATTTCCGACCAACACAGTGGTGATTGACATTTGCGTTCGTACAAAGATTCAAATGGTACTCTCAAAAGGCTTTTAATTAATTAAAAATTATATAAAATATAATAAAATATTCCTGACAAAAACCCAGTGACTAGTTTTGTATGATAGTAATAATTTTTATGAGTTTATTTTAAATTATTGTAAGACTTTTTTATTTCACTAAATTTTTCTATCACAATGCATATGAATTTAGAAATCAACCAAGAGGAGCTTATTAACATTTTTAGATTGGGTTGTGTTATTCACACACCCCTTATACGCCTCGTATAGGTCTATACGAGGCGTATATGGGACAATCATTAGGTGTCAGAATTTGTCAGTGTCAATGATTGAGGGCCTATACGTGACGTATAGACCTACACGCGTCATATAGGTCATATACGCAACTCTATACGTGGCCAATCATTGGGTGTCAGTGTCAATGATTGGGGACCTATACTAGTAGTATAGACCTATACGCGAGGCTATACGCCACGTATAGATCTATACGAGGCGTATAAGGTCGGTGAGGGTGTTGAACTAAAAAAGAGGGGTGTGTGAATAACCAATCCCTTTAGATTTTATGTATAAAATATATTTAAGAACAAATAGTTTAGTTTTAATTTAAAACTAATATAGTTTTTTAATACATATATCATAGACGCTCGTGATTATAAGTTTATAATAAATAAACGAATTATAAAGACTTGAAAAATTGATTCATCATAATAAATAAACGAATAATAAAGACTTGAAAAATTGATTCATCATTTAATCTCAAAAACTTCAAAAACTCAAAAGTAGAGATTGGAGGTGCGTGAACAACTAAACTCGTGAAAAATAAAGATAGTGTTAGGGGTCGTGTATAGAGTTTTATATTAATTATTAGGGTTTCAAGACTTTGTATAATTATATTATATATTAGTTTAAATATACAAAAATTATTTTAGTATATGATGTGAAAACTAAATCGAAAATAAATATGTGGATCATATTAACCACATTAAAATTGATTTTTTTACTATTATATAATTTTTTTGTTCAACTTTAATGTGAAACATATATTTATTTTTAATATTTTAGATAAATGATCAGATATAATTTAAATGTTTCTTCTTTATATGTTTAAGTTTTCACACTATACTATTCATACACACTTGAATCATGCTTAAGCGAGTGAAACGAACAATCAACTATCTAAGCAAGTAACAAACTAGCTTAAGTTAGCTCGTGCTCAGTTTATTAACAAACGTCATCAAACATGCTCGACTTGTTTACAACCAAAACAAAATTCGAACGAATTATTATTTTTTTAAATAACTACAAGTGTTATCTACTTATCTATGTACGTGGTCAATATTTTCTCACAAATAGTTGACTTAAAGACTATAACCGTAGGGTTTCGTTGTCTATGTCTCTTTCCCCGTACTGTCTAACGATGATGAAAGCACAGTAATGGCGATGAAGATTCACCCTGCAACAGCAACAATGCTGCCATTTCTTTTGCTTTTACTTCCCGCCGGAATGATGGCAGATCTGACCTCCGACCGAGCTGCTCTCCTCTCCCTCCGCTCCGCCGTCGGCGGCCGCACCCTCTTCTGGCCAACCGCCCAACAAAACCCCTGCAATTGGTCCGGTGTACAATGTGACACCACCCTTAACCGTGTCACCGCCCTCCACCTTCCCGGCGTCTCACTCTCCGGCCAACTCCCCCTCGGCATTTTTGGAAACCTTACCCGTCTTCGAACCATCAGTCTTCGATTTAATTCACTCTCCGGCCCCCTCCCTTCCGATCTCTCTTCCTGTATCGGCCTGCGCAACCTATATCTTCAGGGCAATCGGTTCTCCGGCGCATTGCCGGAGATTCTTTTCACTAGCTTACGAGATCTTGTTAGACTAGACCTTGCTGCTAACAATTTCTCAGGCGAGATTTCTAACGGTTTCAACAATTTCACTCGCCTGAGGACGCTTTACCTTGAGAACAACAAGTTTTCCGGTTCATTACCGGAGCTCGAAATCCCCAAACTTGAGCAGTTTAATGTCTCGTTCAATAACCTAAACGGTTCTGTTCCTAAATCGCTCCGGTCAAAACCTAAGGAATCGTTTGCCGGAAATTCACTCTGCGGTTCTCCTCTCGACCGACTGTGCCCTAGCAAAGAAGACGTTCCTCCGGCGATTTCGGTAGATCTCAGAAGAAACAGGAAGAAGAAAAACGGATTGTCCGGAGGAGCCATTGCCGGAATAGTCATCGGGTCGGTGCTTGGGCTCGTCGTTCTCCTCGCCTTGCTGTTTTTCCTTTGTCGGAAGAGAAGAAGCTCACTCAAAAATGGTGCAACGAAGCTCACGGATGCAGAATTTTTGGGGGAAATGCAGTTGACTGGTAGCAATGGGTTTTCCCTTGATGCTCCGGCAACATCTTCTATGATGGGTGGTGGTAACAAGAAGCTTGTGTTCTTGAGGAATTCGTCTGCCATATTCGATTTGGAGGATCTGCTTCGAGCTTCTGCAGAGGTTCTAGGAAAAGGGACGTTTGGAACTGCTTACAAGGCGGTGTTGGAGGGTGGGATGATGATGCTGGCGGTGAAGAGATTGAAAGATGTTACCGATTCAGAGGCAGAATTCAGGGAAAAGATTGAGTTTGTAGGTGCAATGGATCATCAGAATTTAGTTCCACTCAAAGCTTATTACTACAACAAAGACGAGAAGCTTCTTGTGTATGATTATATGCCAATGGGAAGCCTTTCCGCGCTTCTTCATGGTTCGATTCCTTCTCCTTCTTTGATTAGCAACAATGTAGTTTGATAGCATGAAAATCACAACTATCCTAACATGTTTGCTTGACATTTATAAGTATCATACTTGTTCCTGGTGCGGTAGAAATCGATGGTGCAAGTGCCGACTCAAGGCGTATGCGCAAAGGGTGAGCTAGGGCATAGGCGCAAGATGTTTAAGAAGCAAGGACCCCTAGAAAAACTAGAGGCATACCGTAAGCATAACATTCTTAGGGGTTTCATACCTGTTTTAAGCTTGTTTAGGGTTGGTTCTAGGACATTTATGTATGTTTAAGTTTTGTTTAACGAGAATATTCAGACTTTTGTCAGAATGTACCTGCTTTGGGATTTCAGATGCTTACAAATCGCGAACTCGATATAAGCTAGACATGTATGATGTATCATTCTTTGAGGTTTTAGACATGTTTTAAGCTTGTTTTGGGCTACTTCTAGAACATTTGTGGACATTTTAACCTAATTTAATCGAAATTTTCAAGCTTTTGCCAGAATGTACATGCTTTGGGGTTTGGGCACTTAAAAAGTGAGGACTCGAGATAAACTAGACACATAGCATTCTTAGGGGTTTTAGACCTGTTTTAAGCTTGTTTAGGGCTGATTCTAGGACCGCTGTGTATGTTTTAGACTAGTTTAACCAAAATTTTCAACTTATGCTGGAATGTATATGCTTTGGCTAGATTCGGCCGGAATCTCGCTTAAAGCCTATCAGAGCGCTTGGACTCAAGTCTCTTTTCCTGTACCTTGCCTTGCATGAGTGCACACCTAATGCACCTTTGATAACATAGCTTATTGCAAACATGCCATTGATTTTATGAACCCTTGGTAAAAATGATAGGTTTTGGACAAGGATGCAAAATCATTTGTCTTGCAACCTACACAGTTTTCTTAGCGTTTTCTTTAAACATGATGATTGGGAAGTTTTTCAAATTTGAGTTTGACGTTGTTGTTTTCAAATTTTGTAGTGTAAACAATTTCTTAATCATTTGAAGTAATTTAGTGATTTTGCTCTAACAAGGGAGTGCCTCGTATCTTGGTTTTCAAAAACGTGAGGTGCTTTCGAGGGCGTTTAGGCCTCAAAAGCCGAGACACAAAGCATGAGGCATGAGGCAAGAGCTTCACGTAAGCATTGTTCTATGTACTACAAAATAAGCTTTCATTGACAAACCAAAGCTGCATTTGTTTCATCTATTTTATGTATTGACCTTTTTATAATGTGAACCACTTATAATCTCTAATCCCATTGTTTGTTTCTACATATCACCCTCTTACTGTCTTACATATCTTGATCTTCACCAATTTTGACCTAGATGTGCATGAGGCGCCACCTCAACGCCCCGAGGTGTTTTCCTGCATATGTCTCATGCCTCAAGTGCTATTTTTGAAACCAAGCCTTGTATTAGAGATGGTAAATTGAGTGGGACACATACAGGCTGGCTAATAAATAGGTTATGTTTCATGTTATAATTTAAACAATAGATTAATTTGATTATAATCGTTTGTAATGGTTACTTCAGGGAACAAAGGCGGTGGTAGGACTCCGCTGAGCTGGGAAATCCGATCATCCATTGCTCTTGGAGTTGCCCGTGGCATCGAGTATCTGCATGGTCAAGGTGACAGTGCCTCCCATGGCAACATCAAATCATCAAATGTCTTGTTAACCAAATCCTTAGAGGCCCGTGTTTCTGATTTTGGTTTAGCCCCTCTTGTGGGTCTGCCCTCAACCCCAAACCGAGTGGCTGGCTATCGTGCACCAGAGGTCACTGACCCACGTCGAGTTTCCCAGAAGGCTGATGTGTACAGTTTTGGGGTCTTGCTATTGGAGCTTCTAACAGGAAAGGCCCCTTCTCACGCCCTTTTAAATGAAGAAGGGGTTGACCTCCCGAGATGGGTGCAGTCAACGGTCAAAGAAGAGTGGACTTCTGAGGTGTTTGACGTTGAGCTACTAAGGTACCAGAATGTAGAGGAGGAAATGGTGCAGCTTTTGCAGTTGGCTGTAGATTGTGCAGCTCAGTACCCTGACAAGCGACCCACAATGTCAGAGGTCACGAAGCGGATTGAGGAGCTGTGTGGTGCTTCCCGAGTGGCTGATGGTTCGAACCCAGATCATGTTCATGGGTCAGAGTCTTTATGATAATGCAGTTGAATTAATTTGTTGGTTGGATTTGGAGTCAGCATGATGTGTTGTAATTATGACTGCTTTTTATTGGCTTTTAATTTCTGAAGCAACTTTTATTTTATTTATTTCGAATGGGTTTTGCTGCACGCCTGCGCTTGCTATATACTTTTCTTTTTATGCACCGTACATGTAAAGTCGTTGAAAGTCTCACTCTTTTTGGCTCAAATTCTTTTGTAAATTCCCCGTTTTGTAGTTCAATCTTCAACCTTCTTTATCTTGTAAATGCGATGCTTTTTGTTTATATTTATTATTATATTTCAAACGGGTCAATTGAATAAGAAGAGTAGGGATCTAAACGAGTTGAGCTCGAGTTTGACTTGTTTTAATTTAAGAGAGCCTGATTTTGATTCGCTTAGAACTTTATATTTAAGGCTCGAGTTTGGTTCATAATGTTTATTATTAATTATTTAATTTAGTTCTTTTCATAGTTGCAAAACTCGGCTTAGTCTGCTAATCAATTGAATAACGGCTAATCAATTGAATAAGAGTAGGGATGTAAACGAGTTGTGCTTGAGTTTGACTAGTTCTAATCTAAGAGAACTCGAGCTTGATTTTGGTTCGCTTAGAGCTTTATTTTTAAGGCTCGTTTTTGGTTCGTAATGTTTATTATTAATTATTTAATTTAGTTCCTATAGTATTTTTTTTTTATATTTATAAACTATGTGTTTTATATATAACAGAATGTTTATTATTTCATTATATTTATCATAATTGTATAAATAAAAACAATTATTTATATAAATATACACTTATTTAATTATATAAAAATTATATAACTAAAAAATTGCTTGGACTCAAGTATCGTATGAGTCAGTTTGAATCGCTTATATACCTAAGAAAGTTAAAAAGAACGAGTTAAAAAGTTGGGCCAATCAAGCAAGGTTATTTAAAGATGTCATGTCTGATGTTTGACTTAGAGATAATATCACTTTAGAATATAATATGTGTAACCTTATCTTATACTTTTGTTCATGGGTTGTTTTTAAAAGTTACAAAATAAGAAAACTCGTCCTCAAGTTATTGTCTGCCTAATATCTAAAAAAGGAGTTTAATGATGTGGAGATGTTTGAAGCATTATTGCTTATGGCAGAAATGTTTTTCTTCAAAACATTAAAACTGTTATTCTAACAAGTAATTTATATAATCATAAAATAAGTATTCACTAGTAAGCCTAACTTGATCCTGTTTTTTCTATAACAAAACTAAATTGTTTTTTGAGGTTTTGTAACTCTTGTCACAAAAATAGATATTTAGTACATTTAACACTTGTACCTTAAAGCTAGAAGCATATGGTATTGTTCAAATATGCCATAAGTTATCTTACAAACATTTTTGTTTTTCTATTAATTTCATCCTTTTAATAGGGCAAATTTTGTGTTTAGGTCATCATACATTTGTAATGCATCATTTCCGAAGATGATGACCGAACTCAAAACTTTATGTAAAAGAATTTCTCCTTTGTTTATATGTCTTCTTTGGCTGAGTATTTGTATTAAAGGTTATTTGTTTTTATATTTGTGGTGTATAGAACTATGGAATACTATTGGGGCTAGTGACGGTTAAGAGCACTTGTGAAGAACTATACGTTTTTTTGCCCTAATGGCCTTGCCCATCAACTTTTCAGTTTTATCTTCTTCATTTGAAGAAATCGCCATCAGCGATGGATTTTTCTTCGGCTTTATAGGATGTGTAATTTTTCTTTTGTTTTTTTTGTTTGTGAAAGATTTGGGTTGATCTTGACGGGTTATTTCGGATTATTGCACATTTAGTGGGTTATATTTTTATCATTTCCCTATATATGTATGTATGTGTGTGTCGGTGTCTCACTAGAGTTTGCTAAAACACAATTTGTTCTCACATATGTGTGTGTATGTCGGTTTCTCACAATTTGTATATGTGTGTGTATTACGGTTTCTCACAATTTGTATATATGTGTGTATGTCGATAATAGCTTGCTGAATCACAATTGTGTGTATGAATATATGTTCAGACATATATTCTTTTATCTGAATTATAATTTGTTTGTATATGTATGTATCTACATTTGTGTGTGTGTATGCTTTTTGTTTGAGTCACAATTTGTTTTGTACATGTGTGTGTATCAATATTTTTGTGTATATATATGATTTTCTTTGAATCACAATTTTTTTTGTATATGTGTGTATCTATTTGTGTGTGTGTGTATATATGCTCCTTTTTATCACAATTTGTTTGTATATGTGTGTATTTATATTTGTATATATATGTTTTTGTTTGAATCATAATTTGTTTGTATATGTGTGTGTATGAATATAGGTATATATGCTTGAAGAACATCACAAAATAGTAAATAAGGTGGGGAGGATACTTTGGACAACAATATGTCTATGGAGGATAATTTGTTCTTCTCTATTTTCTCTCTCTAACCCATTTTCCAATTATACCTCACATGAAAGTACATCACAAAGTAATAATATATTTAATGAGATTGAAAGCCAACGTTCAATTTCAAATAATCAAGGTTTTTCTACTACATTTTTTCACGATGAAGATTGTAGTATTGTTCCTTTTGATGATACACATGCACGTGTGTGTGTGTGTCTATATTTGTGTGTGTATATACACACACACACTTTTGTTTGAATCACAGTTTGTTTGTAAATGTGTGTGTATGAATATTGGTATAGTTGTTTGAAGAACATGTTGCATAACCATAGGATTGTTTCTACACATTGGGTTTGCATAACCATAGGATGTGAACGAGTGTTAAAACATATATCTTTTAAACATCAAGTGTTTACCATGACTTATGTTATATAAAAACTACATTTTGTGATTATGACTAATTAAGGGAGAATCTAAGGAGTGGGCGTTGCAGTGTGTCATTCTTAGTTTCCAATAACGATAAGTTCATATTCAGTCAAGTGTGTGGTGGGCTAGTGGCTCCACTGTGGTACGTATGCCCTATATATATAAGCAACACTTGACTAGAAGGGGCATTATCGGTATTGAGGTCTAAGGTAAGGACATTGGTGAAATTATGACTTGGGAAAAACAGATTTATACATTTATAAACTAAAAACCATATGAACTTACCAACATCGTGTTGACATGATTTACTTGCATGTTTTCTCAGGTGAAGATCATGTTTAGTCACCAGGATTCATGAATATAGCTAGTGTGCCTTGGTAGTGGACCTAGCTACTTTTGTGTTGAGTATATTTTGAAGACATTATGTGAATCACTTTTGTATATCTCGTGCAGATACATGATAGCTTATGATTCTTTTGGTAGATTTACATTGTTAAATTATGGAACATGACTCGATGTAATTTAACTTTGTAATTCTAGTTTAATATAGTATATCTCATTATGTCATGTGCTATAAATACAATCTGATCATTTTGATTATCACCTGATATCACGCCCCGAGACTATTCCACCGAACGGGAAAATCAATCCAGCCCGTTGGCTCGGGCTGTGACAGATAGGAATAATTTGATGCCAAATATCAAACAACTCTTTTGCTTTTAGGTGAATGTTCTAGCATTAGGAAAGTGTGATTACGACGTCAACCTCACACATGTGAGCTATGGGTTAGGAATGCTGGAGTAACGTATGGATTATTTTATTTTTTTGAAAGTTAAGTATGAATAGTTTTTTGGATGTTAAGCATATATGTTTTTTTAGATGTTAACTACGGATGTTTTTTTGGGATGTTAACTATGGATGTTTTTTGGATATTTTGTTGGATGATGTTAAGTTGTTAACTATGGATTTTTTTGGAAATGTTAACTATGGATGCTTTTTGGATGTTTTGTTGGATGTTAAGTTATGGATGTTTTTTGTATGTTAACTATGAAAGCTTTTAGGATGTTTTTTTCGATGTTAATGATGGATTCTTTTTGGATGTTAAGTTATGTAATTTTTCTTGAATTTTATCTTATGGATAATTTTTATGACAGGTAGCCTATGGATTCAGACAATGAGATAATAGTTTTCATTATCCTTTGTTGGTATTGGCTACAGTTAACCTCAACAAGAGTTGGAAGGATACGAGACCTGAATTCGGCATTGACCGGTCATGCATACACACAAGAATTGTTGCAAGGATATTCTATGCAATGCCATGAGATGATGCATCTTTCTCTTGATGCATTTGTACTATTATGCAATCATTTTAAACAAAAAAAATTGGTTTCAAAATAGTAGGTCAATAAGATTTGAAGAAAAGCTGGCTATGTTTTTTATTGTCATAGGACATAGTGAACGCTTTCGAATTTGAAGAAAAGTTGGCTATATTTTTGATTGTCACAAGACATAGTGAACTTTTTCGAATGGTTGAACGTAGGTTTTAACGTTATACAGAAATGATTCATAGATGTTTTGATGAGGTTCTAAATGCAATGGTGAGCTTTGTTAGAGAATTTATAGTTCCAACTTTTCTAATGCAATCGCTAATACATCCAAAAGACATAGAAGGATAAAACAAATATTCCAGGGAGCCATATGAGCCTTAGACGGAATCTTGTACATGCATTCGTGCATGTACATAAACAGACACGTTACAGAGGAAGAGGTGAATGTTATCAAAATGTGTTAGCAATCTGTGATTTTGATACGATATTCACGTTTGTATGTGCCAGTTGGGAAGGCATCGCACATGATTCACAAGTTTTAAAATATTTGCATTTAGCCTAACTTTTGGTTTCCTTTTCGATGACAACTCGCATCAACTAGAGAAGAAAGATTCAATCATGCTCACACACAACTGAGAAATGTTATTGAACACGCATATGGTGTTTTGCAGGAAAGATTCCCTATCCTGAAGCAAATGACGCCCTTTTCTTTCCCGATACAAAGGGACGTAGTGATTGCTTGTTTTGATGTTGATAATTATATTAGGAAATGCAATATTCATGATCAATTTTTTATGGAATACAACAAGATCACTGTTTTTTCTGAAACAGATGGTGGAGAAAGTGATGGCGAATTCGTTTACGACAGAGAATGGGGTTCATTACATGTTGAGTTTTTGACTAGTTTGCATGATCAGATAGTTATTCAACTAATTTAGAACAATTATTAATCTCTATGTGGATTTTTGTATGTTTATATGGATTTTTAATGTTTGTTGTGTAATTTGGAATTTTTATTATGTTTTTTTTAAATTATAATTATTTATCATTTGGCATTGTTATTCAAAGTTCTGGTCAAACAAATGATTTAATTCAACAAAAAAAAAAGATTGGTACATACAATAACTTTATTTCCTTCTTTACTTGCTCTTTTCCCCTCTTAAAATTCTACTAATTCAATAATTCCATTAGGAACAGCGGAACCGAGAGATCCATGAATCAGGATCCTATATATTGATTTTTCCCTAATAAACGAATACTTTTGTCCATATATAAAAACCCATACTACCAGTTGTTGTTTTTAAAAAAAAAACGGAACCTACAAATTGCATAATATCATAAAGAGCCACTGCTAGTATTACCCATCCACTAGGAGAGTTTATAAAGGAAGTTTGAGCTTGATGCAAATGACTAAATTCAGAGTTCTTGCAGAGTGGAACCGTGCAATACTAGACAGTCCTCTTCCCCATTACTTAGAAAAAATGAGCAATTGGTTCAGGTGGATCTATATTGGATCTCTTTCCTCCCTTATTCTAAAAAAGGGAAAAGAGAAAAAGGGGTTGGTATTTACTTGTATCTCTAATCTTCTTTATTCCTTCCCGCATCAATAGCTAGAATGAAAAAAAAGGATGCATAGGGTAAAATAGTCATAATGTACGTTTGTTTCAGAGGTCCAACCAAACAACATTAATTATTTAGCACTTAACAGTATCAGAGCCTCTTAATCGTTCAAATTTCTTACTAATTCAGCACTTAATGATATAGATGCTACCATACAAACCCTTAGCTTCAATCAAGAAAAATGTATAACTAGCATTGTAACCTTATTATTCTCATGTAAACATTGTGCTTGATATACGAATTATGTTGCATCTCCCATGTTTTTGACTCAGATGAAGTGTGACACATGACTTAGTAAAAAATAATGCTACTATACTCTAGGTAGCTCAAAGTAAGGTCCAACAAAGTGACCATGATTTTGCACTACCCGCCTTCACTATTATATAATTTTCAACTATTTTATTCTAGTCATGCGTTGCAGCTGAAAAATTATAGTGTTCATGGACGTTTGTGTGTTGGTTTGTTTGTAATTCTTTCGAAAATGTAAATTGATGTCAAAATAGTCCTTTTGATGTAAGATTGATTAATCATGTTTAGATAGTCATTACAATAAAAGTCTTTTTGTTAACTTAATTTATGAGATCTGATTTTAAATGTAGTTTAGATCTTCATAAAGGTTAACTCTTCGTATATAGGCTTTGACATTTTAATTAAGCAACATTAAATAAGCCTTCTTGAAGAGATTTAGAATCCACCAACGCAAAATTAAAATTAAAAGCGGCGGGTTCTCTAATCCGACATAATGACATTCAAGTTCTTAAAAACACAACCATCAATAGTTCAACAAGATTATATTAATAAACAATTAAAAGAGAAATAAATGCAATGTCTTTTAAATTTGTGCAATATGAGCAGTATAGATTAGATCAAAATCTGAAGGGGAAAAAACTAAATTATTATGCCTCATTATCCATGTCTTAACTTCATAAAAAAACCATATGATGTATTACATATCTTTGAACCAACTTAAAACCTTATAGTCTCGAAAGCCAATAGCTCTAATCTATAACAAAAATTGCATTCTTGTTGGATCTAAGATATTGGTAGAAAACAACCTAAAACATCAAAATCAAGCATTCAAATCCTATAACAAAAACAAAAGAAATTAGCAAATAAATATTACCTCAACATGTTCCAATAATGTGTAGAGTTGAACATATTCTTCTCATCACCACAGTCTTTTTGATTTGTAATGACTATGTATATATATATATATATATATTTAAAGCCATGAAAAGGAATATTAAATTTATTTATATTACAAGTTTCCCACTGTAACATCCTGATTTCCATGTAACTCGTTCTTGGTATGCAATGAATGTGCTTTTATGAATAGTGTATTAATTTTACTTTAACCCTGTAATAGGACAAATGTAATCGGTAAAAATTCAAAGCTTTTGATATATAAAATACATGGGAGGATATGACTATGGTAATTTTTCAAGGAGATAGATAAGAGATACTCACAATAGATACGTTATATAAAAATGATTAATTTGAGTGAAAGCAGAATGTGCAAACAATGCACACAACGAAAGATATATTAAACCGAGTAGTTAAAACGAGCATAATAAGTAGACCTCAAATTTCACCATGGATTCAGGTTATGAAATTTATATGGTTAGATAGGTATCTGAAAATCATGAACGTGGGCGAAAAAGGTGCGCAAAACGGACTTCATATGAAAAGGGAATCGCAAAAACAAGTTTCAAACGCACCGCGCGCGACAAATGACGTGTCAAGCTGCCATGACACGTGTCAATAGGCCTGCCACGTGTCCAGGGGATATGCCACGTGTCCAGGGGATATGCCACGTGTCCCAAGAGGTCTCCACATGTCCGGCGACGTGTCACAACCCTGGTGCCTCGATTTGCGTGCCAGTTCCTATAAATAGACTTCACCGGTTCGTTTTTTTCGTATTTCTTTCAAACACCATGATTTTCTCACAAACATAATACCCCTATAAGCGTCCTTTGAGATTTTATAAGTGTTGGGGAAGCTCGGATTACGCTCGGAACGCTATCAGAACGTTAAACAGAGTTCTGCTCGTTTATCAAGAGGTAAGGCTTTAAAGCTTTCATTCAATTAAGTTATCTACACGAGGTAACACAATGCTTATCCAAAGACTATAATAAGATGTTGATCAAGTTGTTATAAGATGTTTATATACATATTACCTCGTGGTTAATGAAACGAGCTAAACGCTCGTATAAAGGATAACTTAACACAAGTCGTTGTGCTGCTCAATTATAAACCCAAATTAGTAGTACTGCTCATGTAATGATTCCACTAGGATATTTGTGATATTAGGATATCTGTGATTACGTGGAATCAAACTAGAAGATCTAGGTTATATCAATCAAGTATTATACAAGTCAGGTGAGTTCTTCGTAGCCCTATTTAAATGTTTTATCATTTTGGGATGATTTGCATGCTATAAAACTATTTTGTGAAAATGATTTTAACCCGACTGTGGTTGGGTAAAGAATGTTTCAAGTCTCGGCTGTGGTTAAGGAATAAATGATTTTGAAAGTCTTGGCTGAGGTCGAGCAGAAAAGGTGGTTTTTAAGTCCCGGCTGCGATTGGGTGAAAGTTGAGCACTGCGGTGCTGAGAACTGTTTTGGTACTACATGTAGCAGTAAAAATGTTTTGAATAAAGGTGTACAGAAAATATTTTTAAAATGATTTTCAAACCCATTATAATAGTCTTTGCATTAAGCGTTACTTAGAATAAGACTGTCATGGCGGGTTATAACAGGGCCTGAATAAGTGGTGACGATCACTTCAGAGGGTGCGTGACCTCTGGGGCAGTGCTTTAGTAGGGAATGCATAGATGGTATTATTATGGTTATTTTTGATACTGTACAATTTATTCATAATAATTTGATGAACTTATTTATGCATGTAAATGTTTATGAACTATGAATTGTAAAACTTAGGACTCACCAGATTTAACTGACTTGTTTAAGCATACATATCAGGGAAGAATAATGCCTCGTGTAGCAAAGGGAAGGCTGAGGCATAACTGGCATAAGGAAGGCTTGTCTAAAGAGTTTTGTACTAGCTTAGTTTGAACCTACTATATTGTATATTTTCTTGGATGTAAATACGTATTAATAAAAGAAGTTAATGTTTTGTCTCATTCCGTTGCCTTTTAAATCTGTATAACTTTGTGTTCTGGATAAATTCCAACCGTGGTCAGGGGTGCCATCTCAGGAGTTCGGGATCGGGGCGTCACACCCACCAAACTTTTGAAGCTGTATGTTTTGGCCGCTTAGACATTTTCCACGTCATCACTGACCTTGTTTCCACAAAAAGATTTCTCATGCTTCCAAAGTCCATCAAACTCTCACAATCCAGCTTGGGATTTAGGTTTATGTGAGGGTTTCAATTAGAGATACATCGTCGAGTAATTTCAACCACAGATACGTTTCAATTTTTCGTCTCTAAGGTCGTTGTTGTGAGTATTACATCTAACTTACATCATCAATTTTTCTGTTCATCTGAAAAGCCTCACATATCCGACCATCTGTCATATACATTTGCGTATTTCATCTCTTTTGTTAATAAGTCGTCGCTATGAATTTTAGATAATTAATCAATCTTGAACTCGCACCTAACTTCTCTTCTGATTACAATGTTGGCTTCTGTTTGTGTCTTTAAAATTAGATTCCTTTTCTTTTTGTCTTCCCATAGGTAAGGTAAATTTGTGTTATTATTTTAATTTTTGAATTATTATCATCAATAAAATTGTTCTTGAGTAGCATGAATTACCATTGTTTCCTCTTTAAACCCAAATACATTAATAGTCTTCTTGCTAATAGAAATTATTTCTAAGATCTCCCACAAATCAATAATGTCACCAATGGTGTATAATAAAAATCCCATGTAATAGGAAGTTATAAACTGTCATATTTTTAGAAAACTACGAGTTGAGTTTATAAATGATAGTGTTAGATTGCTAGTGGTTCAGTTAATATGTGAATTATAATAGAATATTAACTCAAGAACATAGAAGCTAGATGTGTAAGAGAATGAAATACATATTATCATATGTTGACATTCTTAAATATTTTATATTGTCTTTCAATTCCAAATGTAACACGTGCGACATGTGCACTGATAAAGTAGTACGCAAATTCATAAACCAAACATAAAATAAGATTCGGTCATAAGCCAAAAGCATGATCCTCATGAAAATACTATAAAAAGCACAAGCAAAATTAAACTATGCATTCTTATATGCTGATCAACACACCAAAAGAGGCAAAAAAAAAAAAAATTGTGCTCATAACTACACGAATAATACAAAATTACCTTACCTATGGATAAAAAAGAAAGGAATCATATTTTAAAGCCACATACATAAGCCAAAATCGTACCTAGAAGCGTAAGAAAGCATTATGTAGAAATAAGATTAGTGACAACATTGCCTAAGAAGGGACACTATCCAAAGCAAAATCTAAGTGGTCAAAACAAAAGCTTTAAAAATATGGTGGGTAAACTCATAACACAAATACATTTAGTATTATTTTTCATGTCTTTTAATTTATACAGTAATAACTAAAACAAATAGGCCCGTTTAAACATATGATTACTTTTTGATTGTTGAAACCCTTAGACTATCCTCATTAGCAACCATGATTGGGTCATGACACTATTTAAAAAAAAGGTCAATGATCCGATCGTTGGAGCAAATTAGATTACAATCCAAATTGGTCTTATCCACATGCCATGTGTCAATGGGATATTGGGCATTCTTTAATTTTTTTTTCCTTTTGTTTTATCCTAATTAGTTTTAGGTATAATCTTGTTTTTTTAATAGGTTTCAATAATTAACATTTTCAAAAAAAAAAATCTAAAAACACAGTCTTGATCAGTTTTTTTAATGAATATGCCGGTATAAATTTTATTAAAAGTAGATTTCATTTAAAACATGAGTATTTTAATATAGGTTTATTTCCCTCGCGCGTTGTGGTGGGTTATAACAGTGCACTTTCGAAAACGTGTATTATATATCATTTGCAGAAACATAATTTACATAGCAAAATCAAATCTCTAATCACAAACTAAACCCTAAACTAAAAAAAAAAACTCAAATCTCTAAGAAAATTTCTTAAATATGTCTAAAAAAATATCTCAAATTTAATACTATCATCTATTTTTACTAATATATAACACACACACATATATATAACGTTGGGACCCACACACTATAACATATATATAAAACTACTATTCCTTTTCATCTACTTTAATTATATATAGTTTTAAATATAAACAATCATTGATTTATCATGTATAACACTTTGCAGATTTTTATTGGTTCATAATATTTTCTGGATCAAAATTATTATCCAAAAAATTTATATGTTTAAAATATGTATACATATATGTTATAAATTGGTTATTTTTCCCTATAAATTTTGTATCATATTAACATAGTTTCATATCAAATACAATTCTTTATCTTTGATTTCTTAATCTTATAATTTCTGGCATGAATCCTTCATATCCAAATTCTTGTCACTGAAAACCTTCAAACCTCACAAAATACTGAAAATCAATCATAAGAAGCTAGTAAATGATATGTTGTTGAAAATGTGGCTTTAATGTCAGCATGGTATATTACTTGTGAAAATGACATTGTTGGCAAAAACCAAAAAATATCAAATTTGTAGGCATAGATAAAGAAAATGTATGATGCAACTCAAGCAGAAAATCCAAAAAAGCTTACCTCAAATGAAAGGTTGTTTTAAACGGCTTAGCGAAAATGACCAGAGACGATGAAATTGAACTCGTGAAACAAAGGCTCGAGTAAGGTTTTCTACTGACTTTGTTGAAGAGTTTCTTGTTTTGAGACTTACTAAAGACGATGAAATTGAACTCATGAAACAAAGGCTCGAGTTTGAAAAACAAAGGAAGTAAAGTAAGCATTTGAACACGTTGTAACAAAAACAACTCTTGTCACAAGAAGAAGAAAACATAAAACGCCATCTCATGTTAAAGTTTTGTGGATTGGTCTAAGTAAATCAATTTTAGTGTGTTTTTTCTTTTATTGTATGTTTTTTTTCTTTTCGTGTGTGTTTTTCTTTTCATTTTCAGTCAAGATTACCTTAGAAGGCCCAATGATGATGATTTAAAAAAGAATGTTCCAAGTCAGGGTTGAACGTGGATTTCCAGACATGATAGGAAGTATTGACTGCATGTAATGAGAACGGAAAAGTTGCCCCACTGCTTGGCCGTGCAATATGCAAGTAGAAGCGGCATACCAACAATCATTTTCGAAGTCGTTGCATCCTCTTTTTGATGATGTATTGTCAGGTTGGACACCAAATGTGAGCTACGTTCTGAATTGTTGGGAATATAACATGGCATACTATCATACATATGATATATATCCTTCATGGGCAGTCGCACCCCGACCTTCTGGCCGCCGAGGGCGCGACTCGAGATCGGTCTCAGTTTCGCAGGATCGCAGTCTCCAATCATACTTGTGAGACCTACATGTCTGGTTATATACGTACATCCAATTTCTTGGATAAAACAGTTTAATAAATCAGAGTTGCGGAAGCTAGATGTAAAGTTATCAAAACATTTCAAAATCATAAGTTGCGGAAGCGGTTTAAATTGTTAATCTTTACATCACAAAACAAGATAGTTAAATTGATCGTAATAGCCTAAGACACTTAGTAGATGCATGCGACCCCGTCGTATCATCCTAGTACAGTGTGCATGCCTTAGTTTCCTGAGAAAACATGCGAGTAAAATGTCAACACAATGGTTTGTGAGAGCAGATGTTTTTATATCAGCAATAAACAGTAAATGTTTAAAGTAAATGTTGCGAGACTACATATCATTACAATGCAATATCGATTGGTAGCTAGTCAATACAGTTATATTATATGTGGGTTCAAAACCGAAGCTAACTGCATGCCTCCCGCCATGTCCATCACACAAGACAATAGCAAATGTGAATGGTCAATTTTGTTATGTTCCGACTCACAGTCGGGGTGTCCTCCCAGGCGCGCAACAGAGGGGTTTGTAGGACCCAAATAGTACTATCCAAGATTACCACGCTAGGCGCCCCGCACTATTAACGGTCCGAGTTATGTTTGTGAGGATTTTAGTTGTGATGTGTGCCACACATATACCTATAATGATAAAACATGTCTATATGTAACCACAATAAGTTTGTTGTTCAAAAATAGTTTTTATGCAATGTTTTCTCCCTCAAAGGTAGAAAATAGAAAAAGGAGCCATGAACTCACCCGGTAGTGCATTTACTATTTGTGTATTCGCAAACCGCGAATGCTAGCACCTGCTAGCGATCACCTGTAATATGAGTTTTGTTGTGTGTTGTATCCCATACAACTCCAAGTGTCAGTGTGCTCAACTGAGTGTTTGTGTGTTGACTCGACGAATCGTTGTGTTTTGTTCGTTTATGTGTCGTATAGATCTTAACATGCAAGTAGTACATTATCATGCATCCTACGACTCTAATCATAACAATGTTCACGTAAGTCACGTATGAAATCGTAAAAGCTTCCATTTCTGGAAAGTTACCATTTTTGAAAAGTTACTATTTTTGGAAAGTTTAGTTATGAAATCCCTATTTCATCAAACTAACTTATCTAGCATGTTCTTAAAACACATTACGCACGTATAACATATCACTTATGCATAAATCACAATTTATGTCATTTTCTCAAAATAAATAAATTTCCATTGATAGTAAGTATTCATTTAAAAATCCCTTTTCACAAATCAAAGTTCCAAATTTTTTTTATATCATTTCTAAACATTTTTCAATAATCCCAAATCATCAAAACATGTTAAACCATTGAAATCCCTCTTTTGATTTTCAAAAGTTTCTAAAAATTGTAAGTTACTTTCAAATGTCGTATTTTCACAAATCATCTAAACATATCTAACATATCTAACATGTCTATATCATAATTTATCACAAACAAGCAACTAAAAAGTTTCCTAATATAGCAAGTTGCACAAAATCATCATCAAATCAATGAAACCTAATCCTAGATGATTTATATCTTCAATCTTAGTCAAAATACATCAAACACTGTTCAAGGACATCACAAATTTCGTGCAAGTGAGCATATGGAGTTGAATGTGATCATCTACACATGCATGTGGGTTTTTAGCCCTCGCATGTTCGATCTAACTACAAATAAGCTTGTAAAACTACCTCAAGTGTTCCTAGATGAATGGGTTTGAGCTGGACAGCAGCTACATGTGGCTGATGATGGGCTTCGCATGCCTTGGTTCCTTCTAAGACCTTCCTTGATGCTTCTATGGCTTCAAATCACCAAAGTGTGGATGGAATGACTTGGGGAGAGGTTTACAGGAGCTTGGTGGATGTGGGCCGGAGGTTTTGGTCGAGAGAAATGCCAAAGATTCAAATTTGGGTGAAAAGAATGTGTGGTGAAAGAAAGGGGTTGCTTTTATAAATTTTTTGGCTTTTGAGACTCGTCGCGTACCGCCAAGATGACCCTCCGAGGCTCTTGGCGTACCGCTAAGGACAAATTAGTCGGGGAGCCCACTAAGACATGCCGCTTATCTCCAAGGTGGAAATGGTCGGTCGTGGCGTACCGCCGAGCAATTCGGTTGAATTCAAAAAACCCGCCCACGCTCTGCGTACCGCGAAGGGTTGATTTCTTCGATTTATTTATTTGATTCGTTCGCGTTCGATTCGTGTCATTTATTATAAACATTTAGTTCATCTTAAGCACATTGATGTGTTAGTTTAACACATCCGTTTTTGTGCATATTCGAGTCTGTTTTTGTTAGTTTTGTAAATATTTCGAGCCGATTTATGTTCCTTTTTACATTTTAGTGTTTTTGTGCAGGAATGTGTCCCGAAGGATCGGAAATGAAGGCAAACAGGCATCGGAATCAAGTGCGGGTGAAAAAACAAAGAAATCAAGGAAACTAACCCTAGGAGCATAGCCTAGCGTGGCTTCTTGGCCCCAGGCTATGCGCCTGGCATCATCAGACGCAATTCTCCTTGTTATCTGCGCACATAGCCTAGCCTTGTGCTTACCCCGCTAGGCTATGTGCCCCAGATGGATTTTCAGCCTAAAACCCTAATTTCAAGCCCTCTAAAAATTGATCACATTCCAGCCGTTTTAGGGGTCTTCTTTGGCGTATTTGGAACCCTAATCGAGCCTAGGAGCTGCTGGAGCTTAACCATGGAGTATTTGGCTTGATTAGGGCTTGTTGAAGTAAAGAAGGACCTTGCTCTTGAGTATTTTCTTTATCTTTACATGTTTTTAGTTTAAAGCAGTAATCTTTCATGTATTTAGACATATTTCAGACCTGTTTTGTTACTGTTGAGATGATTGTTGGCTAGATCTATGGTTGTATCTAGGTTTGGGATGATAAAGTTGTGAAATTTGTTGATTTTGGACTTGATTTATGCTCATGGATGATATATGCTTTGTAATCAGCTGTAAAGTTTGAAACTTTGATGATATTTGCATGTGTTGAATGATTATATTTGGTGAATGTTTGATCCACAAGTGTTTAGGAAGGTCTTTCCACACATAGATGCATGTTAGGCCTACTACTTTGTGTTTTAGGTTAGTTTATGGGTTGTTGATCACATTCCATAGGATTAGACTTCATTAAGTATAGTTATTTGCATGTGTGACCTAACCTAGAAATTCGGGAGGTGATAGGTTAGATGGTTGGTCTCTTACACTTGGGATTTTTGAGTTAAACGACCCGGGAGGGCGTTGTCTTAGATCTACTTAGTGTTAGTGTCAATCCATGTCAAAGTTGTCAACTTTATAGCTCTCTAGTGTCTTGGGATACAAACGGGTGGAGAAATCCGAGAAGTGATCCAACCGTTAGAGTGCAATTGCATATCGGGAAATCCGGAAGGTGACCCGATAGACTAGAGCATATATTACATCCTTAGGATTCCCATTGGACTTGCCTGGTATCTGATCTGGGTCCCATTAGGTATTCCTTAGTCTGTTCCTTAAGATCCTAGTCTTCATCCTTCATAAGTCAGTCCAGATCAGCATCTGTCATACTTTTGATTCCCAGCCTAGATACACCAGTTTTCCTCACTGCAGTTAGATTCCAGTTTCATTATCAGTTTTAGTTTGCTGTTTTAGTATAGTTGTTAGTTTAGCGTTTCATTCAGTTTCAGTCTAATCAGTTATCAGTTTGCACCAAACCCCCCCTCTTTTACCTTAGTTAGTTCACAGTCTAGGTATTAGTTTGTTATACTAGTGTCCATTGGTTCGATATCCGAACTTCCATCAGCTATTCTGCCACCGACAGGTACACTTGCCTTAGGAGCGGTCTAGGTTAGGTTTTCCGATTATTACTAGGTGTTTAGGTTAAGTATAGGTCTAGGATTAGATTTTGTGTCTTTAGCTTAGGTTAAATAGATTAAATTTAGTCTTGTTTTTAGTATACTGACCGCTCGCATCAAGTTTTTGGCACCGTTGCCGGGGATGCTAGGCAATAGCAAAGATTACTTAGATTGTGACCTTTAGTTGCTTCTTTTCCTGTTTCTTTTTCTCCCCCCCCCCCTATTAGCTTAGTTTTCCTTTTTAGGCTTAGTTTTTATTTTCTTCCTAGTGCCTTTATTTGTTTTCTGTTATGTGTGCCTCAGATTAGGGTTTTTCTTCATGCATATGTGAGCCTTACTTGCTTGTTTGATTAGGGTGTCGGTATTTGCATGCCCCACACCCGATCGCAGGGAGCGCCAGAGTTCGAGCTTACATCACCAGAGCAGATTCTGCGGGCCCGACAGCAGGTAAGTTTTCTTGATCCCTTTATTGTCATGGATCCACCACCACCTCCGCCACCGAGGCGAACTATGCACGAGCTAGCCAGTCATGGGGTTGTTGGAGCCCGGTCGGCCATCACGCGACCGGGCGTCAACAACAACAACTGGCAGATCCCTTCTCAAGTGATGTTGACGATCACGAATTCGAATCAGTTTCATGGCCTGGATGACGAGGATGCTCCGGGCCACCTATCTCTCTTTGTGCGTATATGCGACACTTTCCGCATCAATGGAGTTTCGGAGGAGGCCGTCTACCTTCGTTTGTTCCCATTCACACTCGCCGGACGAGCTGCTACATGGCTGAATCTTCTTCCTAGGGACTCGATCACTACATGGGCTGACCTTCAGACGAAGTTCCTGAAGAAATATTATCCTCCTTCTAAATCTGCCAGATTGCGGGATCAGATCCATTCGTTTAGAATGGACGGTGATGAGCCATACTATTTGGCGTGGGAGAGGTTCAACTCCCTTCTGAGCAGATGCCCCCAGCACGGCCTATCTGATTGGGCCCTTGTTGAGAAATTCTACAATGGACTGACATTGGAGACGAAGAGGAGATTTAATATAGCTGCTGGGGGGCACATTATGGACAAGAAGGAGCCGGAAGAGTGCGAGGCGATGTTCGAGGATTTCGCATTAGCAGAGTACGAGGACCCGTCCTATGTGAGGAGAGCTGTGCCGGCTGCGAAGCCGACTATCGCACCACCTATCCTGACTCGAGGGATGCACCATGTTTCACCCGACACGAGAACTTCCGCCGCCTTAGAGGCACTGGCGAAGGACATTAAAGAACTGAAGATGGCAGATGCTCGGTGCGAGATTTGTCGTGGTGGACATAGTACTGCTGAGTGCCCGGTTACCGATCAGGCACAGGTTGAGGCCATAAATTCTGGGTGGAACAGGTCTTTCAAGCCTAACCCTAGTTGGAATCAAAATTCACACTGGCGAGGCTAGAATCGGGGACAGCAGCAGCAGCAGCACTCAAATTGGCGGGGCAACCACAGCAGCAGCAGCTCTTACGAGAAGCCACCGGCTCGCCAGATCCCGATCACCGATAGAGACACGCCCGAGAGCTCAGGTAACAGAGACCGAGACATGAAGCTGAAGGACATGATGGCGCAACAGATGAAGATGCTTCAGCAGATCATGGACAAGGACAAGCTACGGGACCAGAAGATCGAGGAGCACGATACGTTGTTGAGGAACCAGCAGGCTGGTTTTCTGGATTTGCAGCGGTCGGTGGGAGAGTTAGCGAAGAGATTTGATGAGAGCCCGGGAGGGTCGTTTAGGGCGAACACTGACCCTAACCCGAGGGGTCATGTGAAGGTAGTGACCACAAGAAGTGGTCGGGGAGGAGATGTTAAACTGCCACCACCGGTCATACCTGATGATGATGAGCCGGTGGACGAGGAGATAGAGATGGAGACTCCTGCAGGGGCGCCCGTGAGGCTAGTCCCAGCAAGTACAGCGCCGAGCAGCGAGTCTTCAGTTGATAGGTTGAGGAAGGAGAAGGTAGAAGAGAAGAAGAAGGGTAAGAGAGTGACTGAGGAGCCTGAGATTGATTTGACTAAGCTTCCATATCCCGCACGCGCACTTCAAATGAAGCGTGATCAGGAGTATGGACATTTTTTGGAGATGTTTAAGCAGCTTAAGATCAATCTCCCATTTGTTGAGGCCCTCCAGCATATGCCGAAATATGCTAAGTTCTTGAAAGACCTCCTGTCTAACAAGAAGAAGTTGGAGACACTCTCTACCGTGACTTTAGGAGCTAGGTGCTCGGCTTTGGTTCAGAATAAGCTGCCAGAGAAGCTTGAGGATCCAGGGATTTTCACTATTCCCTGTCTGTTTGGCCGTTCTTCTGTGAACCATGCATTGGCTGATCTAGGTGCTAGCATCAATTTGATGCCATATTCCATTTATAAGCAGCTAGATCTTGGAGAGCCGGCACCTACACGCATGATTTTGGCATTGGCTGATCGGTCAGTCAAGTATCCTCGGGGGATTGTTGAGAATGTCTTAGTGAAGGTGGATAAGTTTGTCTTCCCCGTGGATTTTGTTATACTTGACATGCAGGCTGATGACTGAGTTCCCCTCATCATGGGACGACCTTTCCTTCGCACGGCGAAGGCGATGATTGATGTTTATGAGGGGAAGATCTCATTGCGTGTTGGAGATGATACTGTCACCTTTGATGTGGTGAAGTCCATGAAGAACTCCAGTGGTCAGGACGATCAGGTCTACTTTCTAGATGCATTTTTCTCTACTATGGATCGTTGCCTAGACTACATTAGTGGAGTTGATCTGTTGGGAGATCAGGACTTGGGTGACAGTGATGAGAGAGTTGAGGATGTGGGAGTTGAGGTCCATGCTGCTGCTGTTGAGGCTTATCTTGATTACATTCCGAGCAGTTTAGCAGTGGAGCCTCCTGTTTATCCCACAGTTTTTGAGGTTGAGAGTTTTGAGCCGGCTGAAAAGCCTTCTGTTGAGGCTCCCCCGTCATTAGAGCTAAAGGAGTTGCCACCTTACCTTGAGTATGCATTCCTTGATGGGGACTCTGATCTACCTGTCATTATTTCAGCAGCTCTGACAGATGTAGAGAAGAGTAGACTGATTGCTGTGCTGAGAGAGCACAAGCAGGTGATAGCATGGAAGCTGATGGACATTAAGGGTACTCACCCTACTTTCAGTACGCATCGCATACTGCTTGAGGAGGATTTCAAGCCAGTGGTTCAGCCACAGCGAAGGCTTAATCCTAACATGGGTGAGGTGGTGAAGAAGGAGGTCCTTCGGTTGTTAGATGTTGGGCTCATATACCCCATTTCTGATTCATCTTGGGTGAGCCCGGTGCATGTGGTCCCCAAGAAGAGAGGTATGACTGTGGTGGTGAACGAGAAGAAGGAGATTGTTCCCACTCGTACAGTCACTGGATGGAGGGTGTGCATAGATTATAGGAAATTGAATGACGCCACCCGGAAGGACCACTTCTCACTTTCTTTTATCGATAAGATGCTGGAGCGTTTGTTGGGACAGCAGTTTTACTGTTTCCTTGACGGTTTCTCAAGTTATTTCCAGATCCCGATAGCACCAAAGGATCAGGAGAAAACCACCTTTACATGCCCGTACGGTACCTTTGTATACCGCCGTATGCCTTTTGGGTTATGTAACGCTCTAGCCACTTTTCAGAGATGTATGGTAGCCATCTTCCAGGACATGATCGAGACTTCCATGGAGGTATTTATGGATGATTTTTCTGTGTTTGGAAGTTCTTTCGATCAGTGTTTGATTAACCTGGAGAAGATGCTTAAGAGATGTGTTGAGACGAATCTTATGCTTAATTGGGAGAAATGCCACTTTATGGTCACCGAGGGGATTGTTCTTGGTCATAAGATATCCCGTGACGGCATGCAGGTTGACAGAGCTAAGATTGAGACGATCAGCAAACTCCCTCCTCCCACGAGTGTTAAAGCTGTGCGAAGCTTTTTAGGTCATGCAGGATTCTACAGACGTTTCATTAAGGATTTTTCGAAGATCACCCGACCTATCACTCGTTTGCTTGAGAAGGATGTGGAGTTTGTGTTTGATGATGATTGTCTGAGAGCCTTCGAGTATCTGAAGGAGAGGCTGGTGAGCGCCCCGATTTTGATAGCCCCCGACTGGAGCCAGCCATTTGAGCTCATGTGCGACGTGAGTGATTTCGCTGTGGGGGCTGTCCTTGGGCAGAGGGTGGATAAGCATTTCCACCCTATTTACTATGCGAGTAAGACCTTAGATGCCGCCCAGGAGAATTATACGACTACTGAGAAGGAGTTGTTGGCAGTAGTCTACGCATTTGATAAATTTAGGTCTTATCTCGTTCTCTCCAAGACTGTTGTCTATACCGATCATGCGGCTCTGCGTTACCTTTTTGCTAAAAAGGACGCAAAGCCAAGACTAATCAGTTGGATCCTCCTTCTGTCCGAGTTTGACATTGAGATTAAGGACAAGAAGGGAGCTGAGAACGTAGCCGCCGACCATTTGTCACGACTTGAGGATCCGGAGAGAGAGTTCATTCGCGAGGGTGCAATGAGTGATAGGTTTCCCCATGAGACACTGATAAGTGTGGGGATAGATGAGATCTGCCGCACGGATAGGCTAGATGAGGGATTACCGTGGTTTTCAGACATTGCCAATTATTTGGCCAACGGTTTCCTTCTTAAGGGTCTGACATCCCAGCAGCGCAAGAAGTTCTTTGCTGACACGAGGCACTACATCTGAGATGCGCCTTACCTTTTCCGTGTGTGTGCTGATCAGGTTTTTAGGAGATGTGTGAGCAGAGAGGAAGGATTAGAGATCCTTAGGCACTGTCATGAGGGCCTAACTGGTGGGCATCACGGACCTTCTTCCACAGCGAAGAAGGTATTTGATTCTGGTTTTTATTGGCCCACCGTTTTTAAGGATGCTCATGAGTTGGTGAGGAAGTGCGATTCCTGTCAGAGGACAGGAAACATCTCATCTATGAATGAGATGCCCCAGCATCCTATTCAGGTTGTTGAGATTTTCGATGTCTGGGGCATCGATTTCATGGGACCTTTCCCTTCTTCCCGAGGGAACAGGTACATACTAGTCGCTATTGATTATGTTTCTAAGTGGGTGGAGGCACAGGCGCTCCCCACTAATGACGCGCGAGTAGTGGTGAGATTTCTGAAGCACTTGTTTTGCAGGTTCGGGACTTCGAGAGCGTTGATCAGTGACCGTGGCACGCACTTCTATAATGTCCAGATGGACAAAGTGCTAGCCAAGTACGGGGTCACCCACCGCCTGTCGACCGCATATCATCCGCAGACTAGCGGTCAGGTGGAGAACGCAAATCGGGGAGTTAAGAGGATTCTGGAGAGGACTGTCGGCCACACTAGAAAGGATTGGGCCGACAAACTAGATGACGCCTTATGGGCTTTTAGGACCGCGTTCAAGAATCCGATTGGGACGACTCCCTATCGGATGGTCTATGGGAAAGCCTGTCATCTACCGGTAGAGCTTGAGCACAAAGCCTTTTGGGCTTTGAAGGCTGTGAATTTGGATATGTCACAGGCTGGCAAGCACCGGTTCCTCCAGTTGCATGAGTTGGATGAGCTACGCGACGAGGCGTACACTCGGTCGTGGAATTATAAAGAGTGCACGAAGGCGCTGCATGACAGGCGGTTGAAGAGTGTGAAGGAGTTCGCAAAGGGTGATCGAGTCTTGGTTTATGACTTGAGACTGAGGCTTTTCCCAGGAAAGCTAAAGTCGCGTTGGAGAGGGCCGTTTGTAGTGTCACACCCCGAGCCGGCGGGGTTGGATCGGAGTCCCCGTCGGGCGGAAGGTTCCCGGGGCGTGATATCGCGGGTGATAATCATGATGATCAGATTGCTTACATAGCATCAACGTCTAAGAATAACTAAAGCACAATCAAATGATATATAGGATTACAAAGTTAAATTACAATAGTAATGTTCTACAATTTAACTAAGTAAACCTAATCAAAAGAATCAAATGTTTATATCTTGTATCTGTACAAGATATCAAAAGTAATGAGTATCATCACAAAAGATGTGCTTCCCAAAAGTCTACTAGGTCCTCTATCTGGGCAGCCTAGTATGCAAATCCAAGAGCTTAAGTTCAAACCTGTTCTTCACCTGAGAAAGCATGTAAAAAGATCAAGTCAACACAACGGTTGGTGAGTTCATAAAGTTTATAAGTTTAAAATAGTTTTAACAAACCTCCTTCGGTAAAACCTTAACCTCATTAACTCCACATGTAATATCCAAGTCGGTATGCTTATATATAGGGCATATGTAAGGGAACAAGCCCTAGCCAACATCCCACCACATACTAACCCAGATATGACATTGTTGTTAATAATAATTAAGCATTTTACCTTCCAATCGATTCAATCCTCATCAAAGCTTTTGTTATCTGTTTCAAAGTTTTCATGTCTAATGTATTCATAAGTATTAGTCTCTCATCATGTTTATCAAGCATCATAGATTCACACACACATAGTTTAGCCATTACTTATCTCCTATAAGCAGACAAAAGCTCTGGAATACCAGAAGTTTAGCAATTACATGTCTCTTATATAGATAATAGCTTAGCATTCATTAGGTTCATGTTTAGCCTTTACATACCTCATATAAGCCGACAAAAGCTCTGGAATACCAGAAGTTTAGCAATTACATGTCCCTTATAACCAGGTAATAGCCCCGTAACGTTACGTTTATGTTTAGCATTTACATGTCCCTTATAACCAGGTAATAGCCCCGTAACGTTACGTTTATGTTTAGCATTTACATACCTCATATAAGCCGACACGAGCTCTGGAATACCAGAAGTTTAGCAATTACGTGTCCCTTATAACCAGGTAATAGCCTAGAATCGATACTTTCATGTTTAGCCTTTACATACCTCATATAAGCTGACAAAAGCTCTGGAATACCAGAAGTTTAGCAATTACATGTCCCTTATAACCAGGTAATAGCTGAGTATCATTATGTTTATGTTTTTACATGTATCTCACCCCATAGGTACAAGCTCTGGAATACCAGAAGTTTATCAATTACGTAGACTATGGTTAGATACATGTACAATGTTTCATGCGCAAGTACTAGTTTCCAAGCATAAAGTTTCAAGTATTCAATCATTGATTCCTCATGTATATCATATGTTTATTTCAAGTCTCATATAATAGCATCACGTCTCATGTAATAGCATCAAGTCTCATGTAATTGTATCAAGTCTCATGTAATAGTATCAAATCTCATGTAATAGCATCAAGTCTCATGTAATTGTATCAAGTCTCATGTGATAGCATCAAGTCTCATGTAATTGTATCAAGTCTCATGTAATTGTATCGAGTCTCATGTAATTGTATCAAGTCTCATGTAATTGTATCAAGTCTCATGTAATCGTATTAAGTCTCATGTAATAGCATTAAATCTCACAAGAATTCAACAATTGCTTTTAAGCCTCAAGCTTAAAGTATAAGTTTCAACATAAGAATTATGTTTATGTTTAAAGCAATAAGTAACATTTCAACAATTTATGAAAATGTTTAACATGCTTCTCAGTCCCGTAGTAAAACAAATAAATTTGAAAGGGGACAATGAACTCACCTTAGATCCGAAGTGTTTGCCCTTTGTTGTAATGTTCACAATCCTGTATTGATTTCATAATGTTGTAGTTCATGAGTATAATTTGTAATTATTCACGTGCGTGTAGGTGTTAGCCCTAGAGTCGGCTAACACCCGTGAGTATCGGTCCTTATTCGGCCCTGATTTTCCATTATTGATTCCAACAATGCCAAATAAATTCCTAAGTTTAAGTTAGTACGCTTATCTTTGCATTTTAGTCTAGCCATGTGCAAACTCATTGTGTTTAGGTATTATTAATATATAAAATCCGAGATTTATACCACCTTTGTAAAAATTAGGAATTATATAAATACTCATGTATGTTGACCTCAACAAATTGGTTTAAGTATTTTGTTTTCCATTTCTAGTATATGGGCCAAATAAATAGGTTGGGCCACCAAGAGTGGGCCTAAGTATCTCTTGGGCCCCTTGTATCCTTGGTGTAACACATGCATATTTATTTTTATAAAATATATTGTTAAATATTATAATTTTAAATATCTAGTTATTATATACACATATGTGACACTTACATATTAGTAAGTAACGAGTAAAATGATTATTAAAAATTTTTGACATACTTATCCGGATAGTTAATATAATAGGAGACCGCTCAAAATTAATAAAATATATTATAATTAAACTTTCTCCGTTTTTAACGAAACTTTGGTCGAAACGTAGAGAAAAATGAGCCAATCCCAGCAGTATTTTTAGAATTTTATAAAACATTATAATTTAAAAGTTATAAGAGAAAAACAAATTTTGAGCTAAATTAATTATAATAATAAATAATATAAATTAACAATTCAATCCAAATTGAAGGGAATATTTACGTGTAACATTGATGTGAGGCAGGTTTTGAAGGATGATGATTCAGTCGACCAAAATAAATCCACGTATAAAACCTACTCTACAAATTTCTTTCCCAGTACGTTTTGAACTATTATAAATACTCACAAATGTTAGAAAATTTGAAATCACGTATACAATACACACACATATACATTTGAGAAATTAGACGCTCTTGAGGCTAGGAGGTGCCGATCGGTATAAAAAGCCAAGATATGGAGTTGGTTCGTATAGGTATATTATCTAATTTCCTACTTAAATTATAAATTTAAGAATTTATATAATATTAACTTGTAGGGTTAGGGTTAAGCTCCGACCCTATGTATATATTAAAAATTTTAGTTTACTTAAATAACAATAATAATATTGGTTATCATCGTAATAATAATAATAATAATAATAAACGTCGTCGTAGTAATAATAATAATAATATTAATAAATAAATAAGTAAATATTCTTTGCAGAACAGTTATAAGCATATATTAAGCAGAAACGTTGCCCAATTTACAATAACAAGTTTAAAGCTGTCACCCTGCCAACCCAAAATTCAGGTGAATACATTTAACTTATTTTTAAATATAAATTCATTTTTATGAGCATGTATGTTTAACTTTGACGCATAAAGGGATACTATTAGACCAGCATTTAGGCCATTAGTATACGTACGATTTGCAAATTGTATCCGCTATGGGTGAAATTCCCATATGTGGTTGGTATCGTGGGCTGGAAGGTTATACGTAAGACGCACTCCGCAGGCAACCTAACCAGTGACGGGCTGTGGGCTGGAGGGAACAAACGTAAGACGCACTCCGCTGTTGTTCCTAACCTGTGACAGTACAAGCTAGGGTATGCAGTGGTTGTATCGATCAGTGAAATAACCTGCTAAATGTGTAGTATTGCCACTAATAATTATGGTTAAAGTACCGAATATGCTATGCTTACATATCGAGTCGGTTATTTGTATTCACCAACATTATGTTGACGTTTTATTTTCAAAAACTTTTCAGGTAATAATGAATGACAAATCAGAAGCAAGATTAGAGGTTTAGGGCCTATGATGCCTTAAATAAAAATCTTGTGGCGAAACCGAGGAGCGATTGGAATTATACCTCCAAGTCCCATGTAAACCAATATATGTAAATATATGTTTGTAAAACTCGGTTTAAAAGGAAATAAAATGTTATGTTCATATCTATGCATATGAAATTTCATAAAACCCTGAAAAGTTATTTACAAACGATGAAAATATGGTTTTTCATACCTATGCGTGTGAAATATATATATAAATTATGAAAAACGGTTTTCACATCCATGCATGTGAATTATTTATAAAATTACGAATTCATGAAACAATGCTTCCGCTGAAACATATTAACATGAATAATAAACTCTGACCGAGACTGTATTATCAATGAAACCAACTCGGGTCGCAGCGCCCGGGCCGCCGAAAGCCCGGGGTGTGACACTTGGGTAGGTTTATGTTGCATGTGGGCCGAAAGTCAAAGGTGTGGGTCACATAATTAGGTGGGCCGATGGGTATGTTATTGGGCTAACGAAGGTATGGGCTTTTGCTTAAACCATTTGGGCCGAGAGGTGATTGGGTCGCAACATTGTTCTGGGCCGAATGCTATGCATCATATGAGGAATGGGCCAAGACATTTCTGTTGGGCCAAAATAAAATGATGTTGGGCCGTGCCTTAGGCAGTTGTTTAAGCTGATCAACCATTCGAACAACAACTCTCAGGGCAGCGAACCTTGGGTCTGTTATCTTGGGTTCGACAAAGAGAAATCCACATGGTTCGTAGTCGGGTAAATGGTTCGGCCAGAGTTCGTTATGGTGTGGGTTCGCAGGAAAGCGAGGCAGCAAAGGTTCGGCTCATGTAGTCAAGGTTCGGTCCAGACATCAGATGCAGGTTCGCTCAATTCAGCAGGGGTTCGGCACTATTTGGGGTTCGGCTAGTCATGACAAACGAACCAAGGGTTCGTCGACTGAAAGGTTCGTAGCTCAGTTGGGTTCGGTGGTCACTCTATGGTTCGGCTGATGCATCACAGTCATGCAAGGTTCGTTGACATAACTGGAAGGTTCATGAGAGGAAACAGCTAGGGTTCGAGGGTAAGTGATGCCAGGTAGGGTTCGTTGGGCTGTGGGAGAGTTCGTCTGAAGATAATAAACGAAGCAAGGGTTCGGTTCTAATGGTTCGGCCACTCTTACAGGTTCGGCCGCCCCATGGCTGCAACTCACGAACCACCATCGTCATCATCAGCTTCACTAGGTCTGCGAGATGATTCTAAACAACTACTATGCTAAAGTTACTGCCCAACGAGGTCATGTAGATGTGTATAAGGTTCGAACCTGGATTAGGGTTTTCAGTCGACAAATGGGTTTAGAAACCCTATTATTTCGAATATTCTAGGCCCATTACCTCTGAAATGGCTGGTTGTTTCACCCGATCTACTGTACTTCCTGATAGTAGGGATCAAGATCTTCGTTTAGGCTCCAAGAACACGCAAATTGGTTGAGTTTTGAGCAAGTTTTGAAGCTTCAAAGATAAAAAATGGTGGGTTTTTGTTGGTGGTGGGGAAATGGACGGGAAAGAGAGAGTAGTGAGAGAGAGGGTATGTGTTAAATGATAAAATTTACCTCATTTATGGTATTTATATCCCGGGAATATTCGGGTTCGTTTCGGTTGCTCGGTTCGTATTTTCGTCGCGTATCTGGCACGTTACGCGCGTGTTTCGTAATTAAAATAAAAATAGTTTATTTTAACAAGTTAGATGTATTTATTTCTAAAAATTATTTTAAATATCGTAGTGTTTATTTATTTTACGAATTATAATAATTTACGCGTTTTATTTAATTTATTCGCGATTAAAATAAAATAGTTTAGTTTAATATTATTATGATGAGTTTCAAAATTATAAAATAGGAAATATTTTATTTCCTTAAAATTATAATCGTTCGAGTCATCATTCGTTTTCGTTTCGTCAGAACGCGTCGCCATCGCGCGTATTCGTTCGAATCGTCATTCGAACGAACACGTCGATGGTTTGGCTTTCTGATTCTTGTTTTCTACTGTTAAGTCATCATCTCAGAACGTTAAACTATCAGAATCATTCGTACAGATCGTCACCTATACGAATAACTCGTCGGTTTAGCATTCCGTAACAATAACCGTTATAGTTTCGTTTTGTTAACCTCACATACGTTTATGCAAACTAATATCACATCAAGTATATATGTTTCAACACTGTGTTGTCTGACATGTTTCAGACTGTTAAACCCTAAGGTTTCAGTCAAATTCAGACAATCGTATAATAGTTTCATGTTATATCCAAATGCATTAATAGTCTAAACATAGTTTCTCGTAATGTGTACCTGAGTTACTGTACATGTTTACTGTTGCGATCACTGTTCCGGCACGCGTCCGGCACTGATGTTACATGTAGTCCGAGAGGTATTCCCGCATGGTGCGGTGGAGTTGGAATCGGGTGACCACACGTGGAAGGTCAATGGGCATCGTTTGAAGCCCTATATTGGAGGCCCGATTCCATCTGATGAGGAGGTTGTTCTCCTCGAATCCCGAGCTACTTAGGGATTTGGGCCTAAGCCCAACTTGTATATAGTGTACATAGCTGTTGTTTGGTGTTTCGAGTCTATGTGATTGGTGATATATTTGTGCCTTTGCGATTATGTCAGATTCAAGTGTGGGTATGTCATCAGGCATGTTTGAGATCACCATCTCGAACAGCTGATTTCATTACCAGGCATTTAATTTGATTACTGTTTACGTCACTAGTTAGTTGACTCGATTTTCCTTTATTTTTCTTTTAGAATTAATTTTAATTTTTAATTTCGTTAGGGTTTATTTGCTTTAATTCTATGTTGATTTTATTTTTTTTAGTAGCTTTAATGAATTTAGTTTTATTCTATTTTCTAGTTTAAATTAGATTACTTAGAATTTTAATTAATTTAATTGCCTAGTTAATTTTGCTTTATTAGAATTAATTTTAGTTAACATTAATTAGAATTTAGTTTAATTATAGTTAAGTTTAATCTAAGTTATTAGGGATTAATTAGTTTAAAGTAATGTAATTTTTAGGTTTTCATTTCTTTTTTTTAATAGATAAAAAAAAGAAATCAAAAAAAAATTAACCTAGGCACAACGCCTTAGACCATTGATTGGTCTTAGGCTATGCGCGCGGGTCCGGATTTCTTGAAAAAAAATTTAACAATTAAACCAGACCACCACCGGTCACCACCTCATTTCACCACCACATCATCCACGCCTTCAAACCCTAATCCATCTGCGCCAGCCGCCATTTACCACCATCACAACCACTCCGGCCGCCGCCATTGATTGTTGATATCGTCACTCTCATCTCCACGCGACCATCACTGTTCACCTCCGGATCGAGCACCATCATCCACCGCCGTACACCGCCATCTCCGGTCTTGCACCACCAGCGGCGGTCATCATCGCCATCACTCCGGTGACCGCACAACTCCAATCAACCTCTGCACACCGCCGCAGCCACCAGCTCAGTCGCGAGCACCACCACCGTTCACCGCCATCATCACCACCTCCCAACCGGTAACCCCCCTTTATTTTTCTTTGTTTTTATTTTTTCGATTTCAGAACCTAGATGTGAATAGTTTAGATTAGATTAGGGTTGTTTTGGGTTGCTTTGGCCGGATTTCTTGGCCGGAAATGCCGCCGGAGCCAAGCCCACCTTTTCAAAATTTTTTCTTTTTATTTTTAATTTTTTTTTATTTTATTTCTTTTTCAGCTAGAAAAAAATGAATAAATAATAATAAATAATAAATAAATTTAAATAAAAATTCATAAATAATATAAATAATGGGTACTAAAAATTTAAAAACATAAAATAATAATAATAAAAATAAAAAAATATTATGTAGAACTTTGTAAAATAAATAAGTTTTGGTATAATCACATAATGTAATATAAAATAAGTAAAATAATACTATTTTGCATATAAAATAAAGTATAAGTATTATGAACAAAATTAATAATAATAAAATAACATAAATACTCATAGGTATAAATATATTGTAACATAAAATAACTTTTGTAAAATAAATTTGTATAAGTTTAAAATTAATAACCATAAATGTATATTATGTTGTATGTAAACACTTGTATCATACATGTATATATTTTGTAAAATAAGTATTTTTATATGTAATACTAATGTATGTATGTAAACCTATGTATGTTTAATCTTCATGTGAATGTAAATATAAATTAAATTAAATATAAGTGTATGTTGTAACAAATAAAATGTATAATTAAATAAATTGTGTTTTGTATTAAAAATATAAATGTTGTAAATTAAATAAAGCACTTGTAAAAATACATTGTACTTTTAAATAATAAACTTCCTTAAGTTTATAAATAAATTAAGTTGAATAAATATTATTGTTCAAAAATAAAGTTAATAAAAACAATTGTATTGTAATTAATAAAATGTATGTATGTATCATTTTGTAATTTCACAAATAAAATTGTAACCTTGTACTATGACTTATATTAAATTAATAAATATTGTATGTACAATAATATAATAAATATGTATAACATATATGTATAATACTTTTAACATAATGAAAATTATAAATGTATACTTGTAGAAAATAATTGAACACAAAATGTATGTAAAATATGTATGTATAATTTTTGTAAATTAAGTAATTAATTGTATATTATAATAAAAATTTGTATAAAATAAAGAATAACACTTTGTATATATGTATATCACAAATAAACAATTTAATAAACAAATTTGTACAATAAATAACAAAAACAACAAGCTTTGTAAATAATTAAACATTTGTTAAATAAATTTAATAAAAACGTAGGATTTAGGATTATAGTTAGTTTGTAATTTATTGTATATTATTGTTGTATATTATCGCAGAGATGGCAGATGCATCGAGCTTAGGGACTAGGGCCAAGAGGGCCTGCCGCGTGACCACCGCACAGGCGCAGGCGCAGAGGCAGCCGCCGCCACCACCGCATGCTCGCCCGGTCCACCCCCAGCTGCTCTCTATACCTGACCACACATTCCTACAGTTTCAGGCAGATACCATGGAGTACTCGCATATGACCAGACTGGCGGTATGGGAGACCATTCAGCACAGGGGATTTGATAGAGCGGTCATCGATCGGCTTGGCCGATTAGAGGAGTTTGATGCGATGATGACTCCACCGTGGGCGTACTTGTTGCGATGTCCGTGGCGGCAGTACACGGAGCTCACGGTGGAATTCCTATCCACCATACGCTACGATGAGAGCTCCCTCACAGCCCCCGGTGTTGTGTCGTTCGCCTTAGGACGAACGACACAACACATGAGTGTCGCTGATTTTGCAGTGGCCATGGGCATTTACTCTAGGGCGGAGGTGGCCGCTGGAGGGTTTGAGGGCCTCCTTAGGGGCGTATCTCGGTCAGTCCGGCCCGGATACGTTACGGAGGATGAGATGACAGTCTATTGGAGCACGATAGCGGTCCCTCCGCATACGGCTCGGCGGCCGGTTACACATATCCGCGATCCACTTTTACGTTACATCCATAGGATCCTCGCTAGCACCTTGATTCCTCACCACTCCGGCAAGGACAATGTTAGCTACTTTGACCTCTTCTGCCTATACTGCATTCAGGGTCGCCACCCGGCGAACCTCGCTACGATTTTGCTCACATCTTTTGCGAGGCCTCGTCGGGGGGGTCACACTGCGCGCTTGCACATGGGACCCTACGTCTGCTGCCTTGCTGACCGTCTGGGGGTGCTCGACTGGTTCCCAGTGGAGCATCTGACCGTCGGCCCCGAGACGGTTCCATATGCTTTACGCGATATGCAGACGTCGGGGATGGTCACGTGGGACGTGCCACCCTAGTGGGCACCCATTTTGGACGACCCTCCTGCCCCTGTGTCACACCCCGAGCAGGCGGGGTAGGATCGGTTGTCCCCGTCGGGCGGAAGGTTCTCGGGGCGCGATATCGTGAATGATAATCATGAGGATCAGATTGTTTACATAGCATCAATGTTAAGAATATCTAAAGCACAATTAGCATTAAACTAGGATTGCAAAGTAAAATTACAGCATCAGTGTTTGATAATTTAACTAAGTAAACCTATCCAAAAGAATAAAATGTTTCTATCTTGTATATGTACAAGATATCCAAAAGAGATTCGTATTAACTACAAAGATGTGCTTTCAAAAGTCTGCTAGGTCCTCTAGCTGGGCTGCCTAGCATGCAATCCTGTAGCCTTAATCTATTCCTGTACGTCACCTGAGAAAGCATGTAAGGAAAACAAAGTCAACACAATGGTTGGTGAGTTCATGTAGTTTATAAGTTTAAATAGCTTTAGCAAACCTCTTTCGGTAAAACCTTAATTTTATTAACTCCACATGTAATATCCAAATCGGTATGCTTATATATAGGGCATACCCCTGGGTCGAGCCTACAACCCGCCCAGACGCCATCCCACCACATACTAATCCGCATATGACACTGTTGTTAATAATAATTAAGCATTTTACCTCCCCTTCAATCTCGTTTCCCCATTATAGTTTAAGCATTTTGTTTGTAAGTTTACCTATAGCATCCGTGAGTTTAGCTTGAGAGTCACCAGAACAGACAACTGAATGCCCGAAGGAATTCAATATCAATCCATACCAGCACTAAGTGTAATTAGCAACTTAGGGGAGATAGAGGATTCCCATGATGACACAAAGTCAACTAAAGATCATCAATATCGTCCTAGTTACTGATCACATGTGTAAATAGTTTTGGGAAACATTGCATGGCAAGCACTGAGAGGCCATCAGTCCGTTTCCTCGTTTCAGACCATGAAGGACACCCTATGGCAAGCACTGAGAGACCATAGTAGGTGCCTTCTAGTCTCGACTGTGAAGAACACATGAAGGCAAGCACTGAGAGACCAACTATTGTTCTTCAAGTCCCGACTAGGAAGAACACATGAAGGCAAGCACTGAGAGACCAACTATTGTTCTTCCATAGCCAATAGTTTTAGCATAGCATTCAAATAGTCCAGCATTTACGTAACTTGTGCACAAGTACTAGCTTTACAACCGGTAGGGCAAGCACTAAGAGGCCAAACCATTGTTTGTGCATGGCAAGCATATAGCACATAAAAGTTTAAAGCGTTCAGAACATTTTCAGCATTCAGTATATATGTATATAGCATTAGTATTAGTATAGAATTATTAGCATTTAGTGTTAACATTAGCATTAGCATGTAGCATCACCCATAGCATTAGCATTTAGCATAGCCCGTAACATTAGCATTTAGCATAACCCATAGCTTTTGTTTGTAGCATAAACCGTAGCATTAGTTTGTAGCATAACCCGTAGCATTAGTTTGTAGCATTTAGCATTTGCGTTCACAATAGCATCAACAGATAGTGAATACCCTTAGCACTTGGTATTAACACATAGTTTTAGTATTAGCAACTAACTTATGCCTTTAGCACTTGGCATAATCATGTAGCATTAGTATTCATAGTAAACATATGCCTTTAGCACTTGGCATAATCACTTAGCATTGGCATTAATAGTAAACATATGCCTTTAGCACTTGGCATAATCATGTATCATTAACATCTGTGTATAAGAATCGTATAAAAGCATTTTGTTAAATTTAATACATTTGTTTTAAAATGTATAACATGCTTCTCAGTCCCGAAGTAAAACTCAAAATAGTTTAAAAAGGGACAATGAACTCACCTTGTAGTTGTTGTAGTTGTTGTAGTTGACTTAGCCTAAAACAAGAATTGCACGCGCTCTCGATTGTACTTGATGTTGTTTTCACAATCCTGTATTGATTTTATGTTGTTTGAATTTATAAGTATAAGTTTGTAGAGAATCGTGTGCGTGTATGTGTTAACCCTAGTGTTGGCTAACACTCCTGAGTCACGGTAATCATTCGGCCCTTGTTTCATGTGTCATAGATTATTGTTACTATGACTCTTTACGTTGTGTGTTTAGCCTTGATTTATCACCATATTGAATTGTGAAAAGTTGAAACCCGTAATAGTTTCTAAGTATAGACTTAGACTTTTAAACTTTTTAAGGCTCTAATTGTTGGTTACTTAAACCAATTATTATCCTTTGTATTAAGGTGAGTAACCCATTGCCATTTATCTCTTTAAACATCATAGACTATAACTAGTTACATATTCGTAATTTAACCATGAACCATTCTTAGAAAAGTTTAGTGTGTCAAGTTGATTAAGCTCCTTAAATCACAACCGTATTCACTTTTGAAATAATGGTTTTGAAAACTCCCCATGCATTTTATTCATGATTATCTGTTTAGTATGTTAGATTATTTCCTTAGCCATGTGGGCCGAACCCCATTATATGGGCCGAATAATATGTAAATGGGCCACAATTCTGAGTTTGGGCCGTAACAGTAGGCCTTGGGCCGAGGTCAGTGGGCCTTGAACAGAATGTGTCGTGTGGGCCAGATTCCTAGATGGGCCTGAGTAGTAAACTGTTGAGCTTGCGGATTATTGTTGGGCTGAAAGAGTTTTCAAGGCCAACACATGCTATTGGGCCAAGAGATTGCTGTTGGGCCTGTTTGATGTTGTTGGGCCTAATTAGTGGTTTGTGACTCAACGAATGGGTGGAGCATGGGGTCTGCCGAATGATGGTGGTCGAATAGGGTTAGGGTGGCGATAGAATGGCTGTCAAATGGATCTGTGCATGGCCAAAAGAGGGGGGTGGCTGCTGGTTCGAGCGAATGTGGGTGGTAGTCGAATGGCAGGAACTTCACGAATGAAAGGCCGTATAGCATGATCAGCGAATGACATGGTCGAATGAAGCTGGCGAAAGAGCAACAACCCACGAATGAGGGTGTTGATTCGGGCGTACGTAGCTCAGGCGAAGGAGGTTCAGTCGGCCAGGAGTGATTCGGCGAATGGGGTGTTCATTCGACTGTGGTGTTGTTCGGCCAAAGTAGAGGCTCATTCGGCGACCTCTGTGTGTGTGTCATTCGCTGGTTCAAAGACAGCAAGATGGGTTCTTCATCTTCGAGCTAATTGTCACACCCCCGCTAAAGCGGAATCACGAGGGCGAGACGAAATCGGATTACAAATACATTGTTTATAAAGAAACTTACTTAATTGCATTCATAATCCAAATAACATACATAAGAGATTTACAAAGATTCAAATAACATATCGATAATAGTTTTACAAAATGATATGTTTCAAAATGATACAACAATATAAGATTTCTCCATATAGTCTAATTTAAATTAAACAATATCTTCAAAATCTTCTTGTTGTAATATAATCCATGTAGCTAATTTCCTGAAATACATGCTCAAGTATCAACTAAAAATAGTTGGTGAGTCCATAGGTTTATGACTCGATAAAGCATGATTACAAAAAAAGAAGTTTATAGTAACATACATCCCATAATGTTTAACAATAAAGCATGCATTTTATGATTATGAGTTTAAACGATGTCAAACGTATACTTCACTTAAAATATTATTAATGTACATCATGAATATTAAAGAAGTTTAAACGATAGTAACACGTATACTCAAGTAATCCCTAAAATGCCTATTTTAATTAAACACATATGGATGTAAGTATCTAGCATGTATTCCACCCCAAAGTATTAAGTGAAAGAGGGGCTATGAAACTCACAAGTAGTAGGATGCTAGAAGATAGATAATATTAAGATCTTGCTCCTTGTCACGAACTTCAAACCCCTAAAATAAGGAAAGTATACATTTGTTGAGTTTTACGATGGATTTAATATTTAGTATATATATAAGAGATGCGTTAACCCGATTAATAGATTGGGGTTATTGCAAAGTAATGACTTTCCTTAAGTCATAAAAGAAATGATAATACGTTACTCGAACTTGTCATCTTCCAACTTAATAATGATACTAAGCCATAACACAGTTCGCTTTTTAATTTGGCATTTTAATCGACTCTTTATTTTGAGTCGTACCAAATTACGAATGAAACCACGGATGGTTTAATGATAATGACACCACGGATGGTTTAATAATAATAAAGTTTGTAATGCGTATAATCAAGTTTTAATAGTATTAGATATTTTAGGGTATTGCTTTGAAGTAATATTAGTGAATGAGGGTTTTAAAGTAAATTTCAAAATATTTTAATATCATTCAATTATTATAATTGAATATAAACAAGTGCATGGTTTTGATTTATAGTTTCTTCAAATATATGTATAAGTAGGCAAATGTTGAAAGTATGTTTTGTATAGTTGTTGATCTTTGATTAAAGACCCATAATTATACCAAACCTTTGTGTTATCAACATTCAAAATAATAAGGCAAATATTGAAGGTATGCTTGGATGTTTGGTAAAGAACAAACATACAAACCTTTTTGTTATCAATATTGCAAGAATCCATGACTTGAAAGTATGTTTGTGTATGGGTTGATCATAGGTTACTTGTCATAAGACAAGTTATTAGGAAACCTTACAACACACAAACCTTTGTGTTATCAAGCATGGTAACAACTTAAAATTTGGAGGATTAGAAGAAGAAGATGAAGAACATAAGTAATGTAAAAGCATTTAGTTTAAGTGTTTATTACCTTGGAGATCTTGAAAGATCCCAAGAGAGGTGGTTTAGGGAGATAGAATTAGAAATCCAAAGAAGAATGGATTTGGTGCAAAGGATTTAGGAAGGATGTAATGGGGTATTTATAGTTGAGGAAGGGAGAGGGGAGAGGGTGTGTGAGTGTGACAAAGATGTTGGGGGAGACAAGGATGTTGGGGTGTAGGTTAATAGGTTAAAAAGTTAAATGATTATGTTTAATTAGGAATTTTGATTAAATTTTAATTAGGGAAAGAGTTCTTTGAATTTTTATAAAAAAAATGGGTAATAATATTTATAAAATAAAGAACTTTAAAAGAACTTAGTACTAAAATATTTCTAATATTTATAAAATTTCTTGAAAATGTTTATTGATTCATATTTATTTAAAAGAACTTATTAAATATTTATTTTACATTATGAACAACTTTGAACTTGTTTGATAAATTTTATAATTATTTAAACATTTATTTAAATATTAAAATAGTTATGAATTTATATTTATTAATATACTCAAAATTTTCATAAAATTTATTCTAATATTTGGGATATTTATAAGTAGTTTATAATATAATTTGCGTTATTAAATATTTCCAAATTCTCATAGTTATTCCGTTAATCCTTGATTATTTTCATACGCATTACGATATCTGAAAACCCATGACTGATCATGTTTTTCTTAGTTGTTTAAATACCATCGACTCAACATACGTATTAACTTGGTTTTTGTCCGTTAATGACTAAATAATTAAGATCTTAATATGGATTTTACCTGGATTTTTCACGGATGTTACACTAATCGACCAGGGATTGAAAGGGGTTGGTTCTCGTGGTTGTGGGTCGTAGAGTATGAAGGTAAAGAACCGGTTAATCCAAGAGTTAGAACTAAAGGGTGAGAAAACCCTAAAATCGCCACTTTTCTTGCATCATTACCTCGATTTTCAGTGGGTTTCTCTCTAGATCTGTAGTACTTTCACGTAGATGATGATGAGAGCTTCGTGTGGGTTCAAAAATGGAACGATTTGGTGGAGTAATGACCAAGATATGAGGGTTTCAAGCTTCAACGATGGTGGTGGGACCAAGGTTCTGGATCTAGGGTTTTGAGAGAGAGGAGAAGAAGAGAAAGTGAGGAAAAATACCCTCATTTAGGGTATTTATACCCCGAGAGGTTTCGGGTTCGTTTTTGTTGCTCGGTTCGCGTTTTCGTTACGTTCCCGGAACGTAACGCGTAGTTTTCGACATTTAAATAAAAAGATTATTTTATGAACTTTAAAAAATACAATTATTGTTAAAAATCATTTTAAATATCGTTATATTAATTTATTTATCGAATTTAATATTTTTACGCGTTTCGCTTATTTGTTCGCGATTTGCTAAAACAGTTTCTTTTAATTTCATTTATGATGAGTTTCAAAATTGTAAAATAGGAAATATTTTATTTCCTTGAATTTATGATCGTTCGTATCGTTATTCGTTTTCGTTTTCGTTCCGTCAGATCGCGTCGCCATCGCGCGTATTCGTTCGAATCGTCATTCGAACGAACACGTCGATAGTTTGGCTTTCTGATTCTTGTTTTCTATTGTTCAGTCATTATTTCAGAACGTTAAACTATCAGAATCATTCATATAGATCGTCACCTATACGAATAACTCGTCAGTTTAGCATTCTGTAACAATAACCGCTTATAGTTTTGTTTTGTTTAACTTCGCATACGTTTACACATAATAGCACATTAATAAGCATTTATATTACTGTTCAATGTTGCCTGATGTGTTTCTGACTGTTAAACTGCTAAGTTTAATCAGATTACAGAAACAATAGCATAATAGTTTAATATCGAGCATCATGATATTAATAGCATAACAATAGTTTACGTAGTTTGTACCTGAGTTACTGTGCCTTTACTGTTCCGTTCACTGTTCCGGCGACATTTCCGGTACAGATGTTACAGTCTCCCCTTGTTAGAGGAATTTCTCCCGAAATTTAAGCGTTGCTATCGGGTACGGCTTCCTCTGCGAACAGTTGGGGATACTTGAGCTTCATGCTGTCTTCACGTTCCCAAGTAAATTCGGGTCCGCGCTTTGAGTTCCAGCGAACCTTAACAATTGGAATACGGCTTCGCCTTAGTTTCTTAACTTTGCGATCCATAATCTCTAAAGGTTCCTCAACAAATCGTAAGTTTTCATCCAATTGTATTTCTTCAACTGGTATGATAAGAGTTTCATCCGCAAGACATTTCTTCAAGTTTGAGACGTGAAACACGTCGTGTACACCACTAAGTTCATCTGGTAGTCTTAGTCTGTACGCCACAGGACCAATGCGTTCGATGATTTCGAACGGTCCCACGTACCATGGTGTTAGTTTGCCTTTCTTTGCAAATCGAACTTCACCCTTCCATGGAGATACCTTTAGCATAACACGATCTCCCACTTGGAATTCCAACGGCTTGCGCCGTTTATCAGCATAGCTCTTTTGTCTACTTCGTGTTGCTTGTAGCCTTTGTTGTATCTGAGCAATTTTGTCTATAGTTTCTTGAATAAGTTCCGGCCCTGTAATACGATTATCTCCCACTTCCGACCAACAGATCGGTGACCGACATTTCTGACCATAAAGAGCCTCGAATGGGGCACAACCGATGCTGCTGTGATAACTGTTGTTGTAGGAGAACTCGATTAGTGGCAAATGAGAATCCCAATTACCACCGAAGTCTAGAACACAAGTTCTCAACATATCCTCCAGGGTCTGAATAGTACGTTCGCTTTGACCATCTGTTTATGGATGATAAGTTGTACTCAAGTTTAATTGCGTCCCCAGAGATTTCTGCAATGATTGCCAGAACCTTGATGTGAATCTGCTATCACGATCTGAAATGATAGACAATGGCACACCATGGCGTACCACTATCTCGTTGATGTAAAGCTTCGCTAGTTTATCCATCGTGTAAGTTTCTCGCATAGGCAAGAAGTGAGCAGATTTCGTTAATCGATCAACAATAACCCAAATAGTGTCATGTCCACTAGAAGTGCGGGGTAGTTTGGTAACAAAGTCCATAGCTATCTGTTCCCACTTCCACAGTGGAATCTCAGGCTGTTCCAGCAAACCTGACGGTTTCTGGTGTTCTGCCTTTACTTTAGCACACGTAAGGCATCTACCAACATACTCAGCTATGTCTTTCTTCATACCCGGCCACCAATAAAATGCACGTAAATCTTGGTACATTTTATCAGCCCCGGGATGCACCGAGTACCTGGTCTTATGTGCTTCATCGAATATAAGTTTCCTTAACTCATCTACTGCAGGAATCCATACACGATCCTTGAAGTAAACAAGTCCATCGGGTTTTGTTTCCAAATGTTTCTCCACACCGCAATCAAGTTCTTTCTTCAAGTTTCCTCGTTCAATTGCCTCTTGTTGTGCTTGCATAATGTTGTCGTGTAAGTTTGTCTGCACGGTCATTCCCATTGCTCTGACGCGCAAGAGTTTGACACGTTCCTTCCGGCTCAAGGCATCAGCTACAACGTTTGCCTTGCCCGGATGATACTTGATTACACAGTCGTAATCATTCAGAAGCTCAACCCAACGTCATTGTCGCATGTTGAGTTCCTTATGGTCAAATATGTGTTGCAGACTTTTGTGATCTGTAAATATGGTACACTTGGTGCCATATAAGTAATGTGTCCAGATCTTTAAAGCAAATATCATAGCTCCCAATTCCAGATCATGAGTGGTGTAATTCTTCTCATGTATCTTCAGTTGTCTAGAGGCATGCGCAATAACTTTGTCTCGCTGCATCAGCACACAGCCGAGTCCCTGATGGGATGCATCACAGTACACTACAAAGTCATCACAACCGTCTGGGAGAGATAAGATCGGAGCATCACATAGCTTTTACTTTAATGTCTGAAAGGCTTCTTCTTGTTTTTGTTCCCAAACAAACGGCTCACTCTTCTGTGTTAGCTTCGTGAGTGGCGGAGCTATCTTAGAAAAGTTCAAAATGAACCTCCTGTAATAGCCTGCTAAGCCTAGAAAAGAACGTATCTCCGCCGGTGTCTTCGGAGTGTCCCAATCTTTTATTGCTTCGATCTTGGCAGGATCAACATGTATTCCCTCACTGTTAACTACGTGTCCCAGAAATTGAACCTCTTTTAACCAAAACTCACACTTAGAGAATTTGGCATAGAGCTTCTCTTCCTTTAACAGCTCCAAGATTGTTCTAAGATGTTGTTCATGTTCTGCTTTGCTCTTGGAATAGATCAATATGTCATCAATAAAGACAATAACAAACTGATCTAAATACGGCTTGCACACTCGGTTCATGAGATCCATGAAAACCGCGGGTGCATTCGTCAACCCAAAAGGCATCACCATAAACTCGTAATGCCCGTATCTGGTACGAAATGCTGTTTTCGGTATGTCTTCATCTTGGACTCTGAGTTAATGATATCCGGACCGTAAATCAATCTTCGAAAAATATTGTGCTCCTTGTAGTTGGTCAAACAAATCATCAATTCTCGGTAATGGATACCGATTCTTGATGGTTAGTTTGTTTAGCTCCCTGTAATCTATGCACATACGAAAAGATCCATCCTTCTTCTTTATGAACAAAACCGGAGCTCCCCAAGGTGAGTAGCTCGGTCGGATGAAACCTTTATCAAGTAGCTCCTGTAATTGGTTAGATAATTCCTGCATCTCCGAAGGCGCTAACATGTAAGGAGATTTAGCAACAGGTGTGGCTCCAGGAATCAGGTCAATACGGAACTCTCCCGGTCGCACAGGTGGCAAACCCGGTAGGTCTTCAAGAAACACTTCAGGGTATTCCTTTACTATTGGCACGTCTTGAATTGTCTTCTTGTCTTTTTGTTTCTCCACCACATGAGCCAAGAAAGCTACACACTTCTTCTGTAGACACTTACGTGCTTTGATGCAAGATATGATTTTGACACTATGCTTTGCGTGGTCCCCACGAGTTTCCAATACACGATCACTCGCCAATGGAATCCGAAGTAGCTTTTCAGAACAGATGACTTTCACTCTATTGAGAGATAGCCAATCCATCCCAACGATGATGTCGAAACTGCCCAGCTCCATCGGTATCAAATCGATGGCAAATATATGATCAATAAGTGTAAGTGGGCAGTTCCTAAGTATAGTGCTAGCTGTGATTTGTTTCCCATTCGCTACCTCGATGATATAAGGGGAGTCTAAAGTTTCCTCAGTATGATTAAGTTGACGTGCAAAGTCAGATGAAATAAAACTCTATTCTGCACCAGTGTCAAATAAAATAGATGCATAAGAGTCATGTATAAGGAATGTACCAGTGACCACGTTAGGGTCTTGACGTGCTGCATTGGCTCCAATCACAAAAGCCCTTCCACGTGGTGCTTGGGCTCCCTGTTGCACTCGCTTTGGACACTCTCTGGAGAAATGGCCTAATTCTCCACAGTTATAGCATCCCATGTTGTTGTTGTTGTTATTGCCCGGTCTTGGTGGTGGAGGAAGTGCTACAGCAGCATTGTTTGCAACTTGAGTTGTTGGAGCACGGAATTGTTGAGCTCGGTGACCTAGTCGGCCACAGTTGTTGCATTTCCTGCATTGCGCCATAGCAGGATGATGAAATCGGCAGCGTGCACACTGAGGATGCGGTCCCACATAGTTCTTGGGTGCAACTTGAGCAGGTGCTGCAGTAACTTGTTGCAATGGAGTGGCCATCGCATAGTTCTTGACAACCTTTTGCTTTTCTTTTGGTGAAAATCCGGCTTCTTTGTTGTTGTCTCCTTAGCTTTTCCCGAGTCCTCTTTCAGAACTCCTGACTTTACCATCACTCCAGTAAGTTTAGCTGAAAGAGAGATGGCTGACTCTAGTGTAGCAGGATATGCAGCCAGCACGATACTTTGAATACAGGAGGGTAATCCTGCTACATACCGATCAATCAGCTTCTCCAGTGTTGGTACCATCTCTGGCACCAAAGCTACCAATTCATGATAACGTGTGGTGAAAGTCATGTGGTCGGCTCCCTTCATAACGTGGTTCGAGAGCTCAACCTCTAGCTGTTGCAGTTCGTGTTTCAGGCAAAACTCGTTCCTCAGAAGAAGTTTGAATTCTGCCCAGGGCATTGCCATTGCCTCATCTCTTCCTTTAGCCCTGATCTGTGCGTTCCACCATGTTAAAGCTCGCTTGCTAAATGACCCGGCTGCGTAGCGAACTTTATGGTGTTTTGGACAACTGCTTATGTCCAGAGTGTTCTCCATTTTCTCCAGCCATTGGATTAGTCCAACAGCTCCTTCAGCACCGGTGAAGCTTGGGGGTTTGCATCCTACAAAGGACTTGTAGGAGCAATCTGAAGTATGACTAGTGTTTCCACTAGCCTCTCCTGTAGTATGGCCAGAAATGTTACCATGGACTTGAATCCTGTTTATCATCTCTGGGATGACATCCTTCAGTTGACTTGTCAGTTGTGTGCTCAAAAGCGTCGCCAAAGCGACAGTGGCAGGATCTATCATTTGAACAGTGCTTGAGCCTGGCGATGGAGAGTGTGGAGAATGAGGAGGAGGTGGCGGTGGCAGTGGTGAATCTGGTGGTGTAGGAGTAGAAGAATGTGGTGCAGAGACTTGCGAGGTTGGTTGTTTTCTCGGCGGCATTCTGATCATAACCAAAAGATTTTGGTTAGTGCAGTGATCGAATGTAGAAAACATAATGCAAACATAATCCTAAGTTCTCTACATGAGGGTCCCTAAGTTATAGTCTAGGCCAAACCATTTAAGTAAATGACCTATTATTCTCTATAACTTTGAGCTCTGATACCAATCTGTCACACCCCGAGCCGGCGGGGTAGGATCGGTTGTCCCCGTCGGGCGGAAGGTTCTCGGGGCGCGATATCGTGAATGATAATCATGAGGATCAGATTGTTTAAATAGCATCAATGTTAAGAATATCTAAAGCACAATTAGCATTAAACTAGGATTACAAAGTAAAATTACAGCATCAGTGTTTGATAATTTAACTAAGTAAACCTATCCAAAAGAATCAAATGTTTCTATCTTGTATATGTACAAGATATCCAAAAGAGATTCGTATTAACTACAAAGATGTGCTTTCAAAAGTCTGCTAGGTCCTCTAGCTGGGCTGCCTAGCATGCAATCCTATAGCCTTAATCTATTCTTGTACGTCACCTGAGAAAGCATGTAAGGAAAACAAAGTCAACACAATGGTTGGTGAGTTCATGTAGTTTATAAGTTTAAATAGCTTTAGCAAACCTCTTTCGGTAAAACCTTAATTTTATTAACTCCACATGTAATATCCAAATCGGTATGCTTATATATAGGGCATACCACTGGGTCGAGCCTACAACCCGCCCAGACGCCATCCCACCACATACTAATCCGCATATGACACTGTTATTAATAATAATTAAGCATTTTACCTCCCCTTCAATCTCGTTTCCCCATTATAGTTTAAGCATTTTGTTTGTAAGTTTACCCATAGCATCCGTGAGTTTAGCTTGAGAGTCACCAGAATAGACAACTGAATGCCCGAAGGAATTCAATATCAATCCATACCAGCACTAAGTGTAATTAGCAACTTAGGGGGAGATAGAGGATTCCTTGAATTTATGATCGTTCGTATCGTTATTCGTTTTCGTTTTCGTTCCGTCAGATCGCGTCGCCATCGCGCGTATTCGTTCGATTCGTCATTCGAACGAACACGTCGATAGTTTGGCTTTCTGATTCTTGTTTTCTACTATTCAGTCATTATTTCAGAACGTTAAACTATCAGAATCATTCATACAGATCGTCACCTATACGAATAACTCGTCGGTTTAGCATTCTGTAACAATAACCGCTTATAGTTTTGTTTTGCTTAACTTCGCATACGTTTACACATAATAGCACATCAATAAGCATTTATATTACTGTTCAATGTTGCCTGATGTGTTTCTGACTGTTAAACTGCTAAGTTTAATTAGATTACAGAAACAATAGCATAATAGTTTAATATCGAGCATCATGATATTAATAGCATAACAATAGTTTACGTAGTTTGTACCTGAGTTACTGTGCCTTTAGTGTTCCGTTCACCGTACCGGCGACGTTTCCGGCACAGATGTTACACCCTGTTCCCCTGGTGCATACGCCATCCACGCACCGCATCCGTCATCAGAGGGAGCGTCCAGCTCGTGATATGCCGCCACGCCCTCCTGCTGCTCTTCGTCTTACCCAGCGTTATCTCCTTCAGAGATTAGACGCGATTGAGGACAGCGTGAGGCGCATAGCGGCTCGTTTAGAGGTCGAGTTGGCCCCTCGGATGCCAGACCCTCGCCTCCCAGCCGACCATGAGGGCGAATCCGACATCGATCCCGAGGATGACGAGGACGAGGATGAGGATGAGGATGAAGAGTGATCTAGTGTATTTAGTTTAGTTGATGTATTGTCTTTTCTTGTATTTGTACTCGGACGGACTTTATGTATATATGTCATTTTGGCTTAGTTTATTTCTTATTTTGTGTGTTGTGGTTGTATTTACATTCATTTTGTGATTGTGTTTGTGTATATTTATATCTTGTGTTGGTTGTTTAATTTATTGTACAAATTTGTAAATTGTGGTTGTTATGTATATTTGTTGAATTATGTAATTCCTTTGTTGTATCATTAGTGTTATGATGTAAATTGTAATTATATTGTTGTTGTATTAGCAATTGTATGTTTGAGTTTATTTGTATATATTGAAAGGCGCGCAATTCCATTTACGACACGTGTACATATATTCAGGGAGTGTGTTGCTAACCTTTTGTAAATATAATTTTAATTTTTGTTCGCCAGTTCTGAATCCACATTGAGGACAATGTGTTGTTCTAAGTGTGGGTATGTCAGGCTGGCGCCTTTTACTTCTTAAATTTTGTAAAAACAAGTTATTGTATATATCAAGTCAAATGTTTATAAAATTTTGTAAATTAGAATAAAATTTAAAATTTTTGTAATTTTTGTAAATAATTTAGAACTTGTAATTAAATAATGAAATTGTAAGTATTTTAAGTTAGAAACACAAAAAAATTAAAAAATCAAAAACTTTGCAAAAAGATTTTTCTTATATTTGAGTCAGTTGTAAATAATCAATCAAGCCAGTATTTGAGTCTTTTTATTTTCAGTTAATCTAGTTGGTTTGTTTGAGATCTTAATTTGCATTATGGTTTTAACCACTCGTACTCAATTACATTCGGGTGGCGGCTACTCAGACTACTTCATTTGCAAACGGCCGGCTGTGGATTGACTTCTTTTCGGATTAGACTCACTCGTGCTGATGTTGCGTGATCAGCTAAGTCTTTTCCACTTTTTACCTTAGTTTTATCTTTCTGTAAATATTTGTTTGTTTATTTATTAATTTTGCATTCTCTGATTGAGTCTAGAGTTTTAGGATGTATATAGTTAGAGTCTTGAAAAATGTCCTTGTTCTGGCTTGCATTTTATAAATGAAAGATGATCGGACTATGATTAGGGCTTAGGTTTTTAGAGGCTAACTTGTGTATTGATGTGGGATTTGTTGGGAGGCCCAGCCGATAGAAAGTTCCTTAGGATTGATAGAATAAACTTAAATTCAGGATTCTTGTGGGTTTAAGACTTGGAAAATTCGGGAAATCTGAAACTAAGTAATAGTGAATAAAGGAACCTCTGTAAACTAACAACCTAGATTTCTTAAAATTTAAACCTGGCACATATGTTCTCTTTTTATGAAAATAAATCCGAGACTTATGGCGCCCGCTAATAAAAGAAATTCCACAATCCACTAAGTGAGCTGAGCCTGTGCAAATAAAAGAAAGAGAGAATAAGAGCTAAAAAGAAGTTGTCATACCCCAGCTCATAACCGAGTGAAGCAGTGTTGTAATACGCTCAAGTGAGGTAAAAGAAAAAGAAAAATGAGAAAATAAAAAGGCAAAATGCTCACACCTTCATCCATCTCCATCATTAGGTTAAAATTTTAATTTTATCTAGGTAGTTTGCATACAGAGGTGGGTTTAAGTCTTTTGATTTAATCTTGTGCCTTGAAAGCTGTTGTTTAGGATTAAGATAACTCGTTATGACCAAGGGATGGGAGCCATAAGATGAATGATTAAACTTGAACATAAATAAATCATGATTAGGGAACTTGAAATTGGTGTTTGGGTTTAGATTAGACCATTATACCAACAATAGCGGTTAATACACAAGGATTTAAGATTGTTAAATCATTGCATATTAAAAACCAAGCCCCATATCTATGATTCCATTTTGTTAGCTTTTTCGAGGACGAAAAAGGTTTAAGTGCGGGTATTTTTGATGTGTTAGTTTAACACATCCGTTTTTGTGCATATTCGAGTTTGTTTTTGTTAGTTTTGTAAATATTTAGAGTCGATTTATGTTCCTTTTTACATTATAGTGTTTTTGTGCATGAATGTGTCCCGGAGGAGCGGAAATGAAGGCAAACAGGCATCGGAATCAAGTGCGGGTGAAAAAACAAAGAAATCAAGGAAACTAACCCTAGGAGCATAGCCTAGCATGGCTTCTTGGCCCCAGGCTATGCGCTTGGCATCATCAGATGCAATTCTCCTTGTTATCCACGCGCATAGCCTAGCCTTGTGCTTACCACGCTAGGCTATGCGCCCTAGATGGATTTTCAGCCTAAAACCCTAATTTCAAGCCCTCTATAAATTGATCGCATTCCAGCCGTTTTAGGGGTCTTCTTTGGCGTATTTGGAACCCTAATCGAGGCTAGGAGCTGCTGGAGCTTAGCCATGGAGTATTTGGCTTGATTAGGGCTTGTTGAAGTAAAGAAGGACCTTGCTCTTGAGTATTTTCTTTATCTTTACATGTTTTTAGTTTAAAGCAGTAATCTTTCATGTATTTAGACATATTTCAGACCTGTTTTGTTACTGTTGAGATGATTGTTGGCTAGATCTATGGTTGTATCTAGGTTTGGGATGATAAAGTTGTGAAATTTATTGATTTTGGACTTGATTTATGCTCATGGATGATATATGCTTTGTAATCAGCTGTAAAGTTTGAAACTTTGATGATATTTGCATGTGTTGAATGATTATATTTGGTGAATGTTTGATCCACATGTGTTTAGGAAGGTCTTTCCACACATAGATGCATGTTAGGCCTACTACTTTGTGTTTTAGGTTAGTTTATGGGTTGTTGATCACATTCCATAGGATTAGACTTCATTAAGTATAGTTATTTGCATGTGTGACCTAGCCTAGAAATCCGGGAGGTGACAGGTTAGATGGTTGGTCTCTTACACTTGAGATTTTTGAGTTAAACGACCCGGGAGGGCCTTGTCTTAGATCTACTTAGTGTTAGTGTCAATCCATGTCAAAGTTGTCAACTTTATAGCTCTCTAGTGTCTTGGGATACAAACGGGTGGAGAAATCCGGGAGGTGATCCAACCGTTAGAGTGCAATTGCATATCGGGAAATCCGGAAGGTGACCCGATAGACTAGAGCATATATTACAGCCTTAGGATTCCCATTGGACTTGCCTGGTATCTGATCTGGGTCCCATTAGGTATTCCTTAGTCTGTTCCTTAAGATCATAGTCTTCATCCTTCATAAGTCAGTCCAGATCAGCATATGTCATACTTTTGATTCCCAGCCTAGATACACCAGTTTTCCTCACTGCAGTTAGATTCCAGTTTCATTATCAGTTTTAGTTTGCTGTTTTAGTATAGTTGTTAGTTTAGTGTTTCATTCAGTTTCAGTCTGATCAGGTTATCAGTTTGCACCAAACCCTCTCCCCATCTTTTACCTGAGTTAGTTCACAGTCTAGGTATTAGTTTGTTATACTAGTGTCCATTGGTTCGATATCCGGACTTCCACCAGCTTTTCTACCACCGACAGGTACACTTGTCTTAGGAGCGGTCTAGTTTAGGTTTTCCGATTATTACTAGGTGTTTAGGTTAAGTATAGGTCTAGGATTAGATTTTGTGTCTTTAGCTTAGGTTAAATAGATTAAATTTAGTCTTGTTTTTAGTATACTGACCGCTCGCATCACACATAATGACACATATGTTCGTTTGATTATCATTTGTTCACCAATATTCGTGTAATGAGACTCGTGTGTGTTCCGGTAATTCCTCGAATTACCGATGATTGCTTGTGTTCGTCTTTACAAAATGTTTGCACACTTGATTAACCATAATCAATGTGTAATGCACAATTCAATAATTCCCTGAATTATTGTTTTGTAATTGTGTTTGTGTTACCACACTTGATTTCCAAAATCAATATGTAACGTACGATTTGATAATTCCATGCACTATCGTTTCGCAAAGAATTGTGCTTGAATCACTTAATTAAACTTTATTAAATGAAATGCAAGAAGTATGAATGTGATATAAGGAATTGTAAGTGTTGCAATTTGCCTGAAATTGCCGGGTGTCGCATCATCCCCTTGTTGAAAGAAATGTCAGTAGTGTTTGAGTACAAAAATTTTCCGGTTGTCACATGGGCTGCCTTTGTTAAGTCAATATATTCTCCATAGTTGTGGAAACACAAGTTGTTCTCTCAACATAAAGAGGTCGATAAGTATAGATGTTGTACAAGCATATGGAGTTCTACAAGCTCGTTTTGCATTTCTACACCACCCATGTCATGTGTAGGACAAGGATATGATGGGAAATTTATGATTGCAGTATTATCATGCATAATATGATCGTTGAGGAATAAAGAGACACTTATCTTAAGTATTATGATCCATCTGAATTTCTAAACTACGGTCCTCAAAATCGGCGACTAAGAAGCTCTAGTTAGAATGATGAACAACCGTTTCAATATTTTATCTAGTTATATGCCAAATAGGGAATAACTTCGCAATAAAGAAGCTCATATCATTTTAAGAAACAATTTGATACAACATCTATGGCAAAAATTTGGCATTGATGAATAATCATGTAGTTTGTATTATTTGTAAGTGTAATTTTATATTTCATGTTATGATTGTAATTTGGTTTATCTATTTAGTTAAGTATGTTTGATGAATGTAAATATATATTTTTTATTTTTTGAAAATATTTTTAAATTAGAATTTTTATTTTGATAAATAAAATAATTATGTTTCATCTTTCTAATAAGTTTTATTAAAAAACCAAAATCATAAATTATATTTATTTAATAAAGAGTAGTAAAGTTAGATTATTAATGAGAGTAAAATGTTGGGTTTGATTGGGTTGTGTAGGTGGAAGAGAAATAAATTAATTTTTTTTTATCAAAAGATTTGGTTGAATTAAGCTGTGAATGCAGATGGTCTTATTAACTTATGTGTCTCTTGTAAATTCAAAGATATAATATAAGGGCCGACCCTTTAAGCTTTCGAGTAAAGCTAAGGCTTAGGGCCCCTAAAACCCTAGGGCCATTTTTTTATGTAAAAAAATATTAGGTTATTTACTGACAGGAAAAGAGTGCACAACGGACTCAACAACGAGCTAGCCAGCAAGAAGACTAAGAGACAATTGAGCATACAACAAAGAGAAATTAGTTCTGATTTCTAGTAATATCAAGTCCATGATTCTTGAATGAGTGTTCTACCTTTTTGTAATTCCATATTAGACTTTTCTAGCATTCTCTCGCTCCCCTGCCTTTCCGAGGGGCGCGACGCATGGGCACCGGTCATCGGCGCTCTGCAGGATCGCAGTCTCCGGTCCACGGTTGCGAGACCTACATGTCTGGTTGCATACGTACATCCAATACCTTGGATAAAAACAATTTGTAAAAATCAGAGTTGCGGAAGTTAATGTATGAGTTTTTCAAAACAGTTTGAATTCATAAGTTGCGGAAGTGCTTTTAAAACAGTTTTCAAATCAGTACATATTAATGTTTGTAGAAGCGATTAAAGTTGTTTAGCAATACATAGCATAACAAAATAATATTAAATGTTCAATGGCCTAAGACACTAAAGTATATGCATGGACTCCAGCCTAGCATCCTAGTTCTTCGTGCGCGTGCCTTAGTTACCTGAGAAAACATGTGAGTAAAAGGGTCAACACAATGGTTGGTGAGAGCACAGGTTTTTCATAAGCAGTAAACATCAAATGTATAAAGTAAGTGTTGTTGGACTACATATCATTACAATGCAATATTGATTGATAGCTAGTCAATACAGTTATATTATATGTGGGTTCGAAACCGAAGCTGACTGTGTGCCTCCCGCCATGTCCATCACAAGACAATGGCAATGTGTTTTGGTCAATATTGCACCCATTCCGACCTCCAGTCGGGTTGGCCTCCTAGGCACAATGGGTGGGGCTTGTCAGGCCCAAATAGCACTATTCAAGATTACCACGCTAGGCGTTGCACGCTACTAATCGTCCGAGGTGTGTTTGTGAGGACTTTGAGTTGTGATGTGTGCCACACATACACATATAGTGATAAAGCATGTCCATATGTAACCAAAATAAGTAGTTGTTTTTAAAATAGTTTATCATGCAATGTTTTCTCACCCAAAGGTAGAAAAGATAAAAAGGGCCATGAACTAACCTGGTAAAGCAGTTCTGGTTATGTGTTCGCAAACAGCGAGTGCTAGCAACCTGCTAGTGAGCACCTATAATCATATAGGTTGTGAGTATGTGTTCTGTGGTGTGTTGTGTCCCATACAACTCCAAGTGTCGGCGTGCTCAACCGAGTGTTTGTGTTTTGACTTGTGTTGATTCTACGAATCATTGGTGACATGTTTGTTGTGTTTAGTTTGTTTATGTGTCTTACTGCAAGTAGGACATCAACATGCATCCTATGACTCTAATTGTACAACGTTCACTTAAGAAACGTGTGAAATCGTAAAAGTTTCCCTTTTTGGTAGAGATACTATTTTGGGAAACATTCTATATTTAGAAAGTTCCTATTTTTGTAAAGTGTAGTTATGAAATCTCATTTCATAAAACTAATAACTCTAGTATGTTTGTAAAATCATATTTAAACGTTTGAAATACATCGTTGGCACATAAATTTCTATTTATGTCATTTTGCCCAAATAAAGTTTCCTTACTTGGAAAGTGTGCGTTTGAAAGCTCGTTTTCAAAAATCAAAGTTTCCAAATATGTTAAAAGTCATTTTTAAACATATTTCAATAATCACAAATCACCAAAACATGTTAAAACATCAAAACCCTCTTTTGATTTACAAAAGTTTCCATAAATAGTAAGTTTGTTACGAAATCCGTATTTTCACAAAATCAAATACCCAAAAGTGTTTTTAAACACTTCAATATACATTTGACAACATCTAACATGTCTAGATCATCACAAATCTACTACATGCAACATAAAAGTTTCCTTTTATGGCAAGTATTTCAAAATCATCACAATAACCTATCAAAACTCAATCCCATCATTCCTATACTCTAAAATCAGTAGATCTACGTTAAAATAACACAAGAACACCAACAAATTCGTGCACAATAGCCACATGGAGTTGCATGTGGGTGAATGTTCATGCATGTGGGTTTTCACCCTTTGCATGTTCGATCTAACTATAAATAAGCTCATAAAACTACCTTAAGAGTATGGATTCGAGTTGGACAGGTGCTACCAGGCTTTGGAAGTGGTTGGAGATGGTCCTCTTGCTTGATGATGGCTGGCCTTCAATCACCAAGAATGTTGAAGATATACCTTGAGGAAAGATTCACAGAGGTTTGGTAGGTGATTTTTGGTGGGTTTTGCCGAGGAGTGTAAGAATTCAGAGAAATTGTAAAGAAATAGAGTGGAAAGAGAATGGGTTTCTATTTATAAAGTTTTGTCTTCTGGGACCCGTCGCGTACCTCCAAGACCGATCATGCATGGTCTCGGCGTACCGCGATGATTAAATAATCGGTTTTCCTCCCAAAACACGCCGCGTACCGCCAAGAATTTCGGGGTTCAAACCTCCCGCTCATGCTTCGCGTACCGCCAAGGAATTCGCCGAGGGGTCTTGTCGTACCGCGAAGTCTTTATTTTTCAGTTTTTCGATTTCGTTGATTCGATTTCATTCGTGTTTGATTCGTAACGTTTTTCCTAAACGTTTAGTTCATGCTTAGCACAAAATCACATAATTACGCGTATATTTGTATGTTTATTGTTTGTTCACCAACGTTCTTGAGACTCGTGTGCGTTTTGATAATTCCCCGAATTATCGTTGATAGTTTGTGTTTGTGTTTGTGTTTTTACGAAATGTTTGCACGTTTGATTAATCATAATCAACGTGTAATGCACAATTCAATAATTCCTCGAATTATTGTTTTGTGATTGTGTTTGTGTTTGCCACGCTTGGTTTCCAAAACCAATGTGCAATGTACGATTCGATAGCTACTCGAACTATTGTTTCGCAGTTGTTAGTGTTTCACTCATCTAAATAAACATAATTAAATGAAATGCAACAAGTATGAATGTGAAATACAGAGAGTGTAAGGTTTGCAATTTACCTGAAATTGCCGGGTGTCACACATTATTTGCACGACACACCCATTTTCACCGCTCACCAATTTCCAGTGACAAATTAGGGCTTTTTGCAATTTTGACGATTAGGGCTTCGAGTTTTGCACAGCTCTCCGAGTCTCCAACATCTACCCTTCAACCCTTTGGTCTTGTAGGTCCCGAAAACACCACGTCGGATGTATAAATCAAATTTCAACAAACCTACCACTTCGGGATGGGCGGAATCCAAACCGAAGATCAATCAAACAAGAAATTGTAGAATATAAACAATACTAATCAATTGCACACGATTATCATTAAACGAAATGAAATCGTCTAGTACAATGAAGAACAAACAAAACAAGAATAAACAATCTCTAGGTTTCGTGTAACATCATTGTATTTCAGGTTGTCCGTACATGTACGACTGTACTGTTACGACCTGATATGATAATTATTAATGATAATGAATTGTTGGATGATATTATTGATATTGGTATACATATTGAGAACATATTGTTATATGCATAAACCATGGGAAGTTTAGTTGACACAACTAAACAGAACCAGAGTGTTTATCGTAGTTGGACTCACAGATTATGGATTGTGGTTTGGAATGGAAAGGAATTGGGGTTTGTTATTGTTTGGTTGCTAAACATAGTCAAGGACACATGGTCATGGTTTATCGAAATAGCGGTGGGACGGTGGCTGGGGCAGTTGCGACTGACCCCTACATATGCCCTATACATATGCATATTTCGGTCTATCACGGATGTGTCAGTGATATGGTTTAGTGGGTTTTGGATTGGGAAATTCTAATATTCAAAATAATTAAATAATGAAAGGATTATTGGAAGTGTTTACGCGATGGTGAGGTTACGAACATAAATTAAACGTGAATATTATTTTAGAAATATTAACCTAATAACGTGTTCGCGTGGGTGACGATTCACAAGAATATAATCATTAGGAATAATATTCTGAAACGATATTTCATAAATCGTAAATCGAATCGAAATACAATACGAGCGTTGGATTCACAAAGATGACGATCTTTACGAATACGTACGTGAGTAACGCGTTTCGACGAGACAACGAAATAATATTTAACGATGTTAAATAAGAAAAATAAATTAATAACGTTTAATAGGATTCACAGCCTAAAACAAATCCGAACAAATCGTTTTATCTAAATAAATTATTTAACGAAAAAAAAAAAAAATAAAACGAATTTTTTTACGAAACAATTTAAATAAAAACAATTTATTATTGTAATACATAATTATTTAAAGGTTTTATTTTTTAAATATATTCACGAGCTAAACCGAGTATTTAATGAGATTTAACGCGAAATAAACGAGACTGAACACGCGGGAAATACGCGGGTTATTAAAGAAGAAGAAGACACCTTCTTCTTCATTACACACACACCCATTCTCTCTCTAAACACCAAAAACGCCACCATCCTCTCTCTCTACCTTCTCTCTAGCTTTTCTCGCTTGTTACTCAACGGATTAGCGAGATCTTGGTGCCAAAACGTTCGGGAGATTGAGAGGAACAAGAAGATACGAAGAAATCCTACGTTTGGCTAACTTTTCAAGGTAAATCTAAGCTTTTATGTTCGGCCTTGTTGTTGAGTCACGAATCTTTAACTCTTTGTTGTTATAACCGGCCTAATCAGTTATAAAACCCTAAAACGAGTTAGTATAAGCAAGTAGGAGTAGTGGTTTGGTCTTGTAACAGGTTGACGGGGGATGAGGATGATGAACAGGTGGTTCGTTGGGAAACTAATCTGGCGAGCCTCAGCCTGGCCACCCTCAGCCTGGCGAGCCTCAGCCTGGCCGAGCCTCAGCCTGGCCGAGCCTCAGCCTGGGAAACCTCAGCCTCGCTAGCCTCAGCCTGGCGAACCTCAGCCCTGGCGAACCTTAGCCTGCCGAACCTTAGCCTGGCCGAACCTTAGCCTTGGCCAAACCTTGCCAAGCGAACCTTGCCTTGGCCAAACCTTACCTGGGCGAACCTTCCTCCTACGCAGAACCTAGCATGCTAGCCACGAACCTTGGGCTAGCCGAATCTCAGTTTGGCCGAACCAAAGGACAATGAACCTGGGTGTTCTGGCCGAACCTTCTAGTTCACGAACCTTGGCCAGCCGAAGCTGCTAGCTGGCCAAATGTTGCCTTGGCCGAACCTGCCTAGATGAAGCGAGCCTTGCCTTAGTCAAACCCTTGCCATACAAACCCTGCCTGGCCAAACCCTTGCCATGCAAACTTCCTGCTGAACGAACCTTTGGCCTGCAAACCCTGGCCAGCCAAACCTAGGCCGGCCGAACCTTATGCAGCCAAACCCATATTCACGAACCCTATTATGGCCGAACCTAAGACGAACCAAACTTCACGAACCTCTAAGTGGTCGGATATGGGGCAGCAAACCTTGGGGTTTTGAACCTAAACCTTGCCTAATCCATGCATGCATGAAGATTATAAAGATCAACATTTTTTCTCTCTCTAAAAATAAAGTTTTAAAAACTTTAGATTATATACATTGAAACATTTTATGTAATTAACCTAAGTGTAATTTCTTGAACATAAAAGTTAATTTTTATAACTTAGAAAGTTTGGTGGTCAATTTAATTGGACATGCATACATGTATAGATACGCGTATGATTAAAGACATCACTCTTTATCATACATATACATGAGGGTACACCTAGTATCTCAAGACTTGTTTATCACCATTTGATAATTAAAACTAACAAGTTTAGATTACCTTCTTATGATGATCATTTATAAAGCCTTGAGTGTTACAACTTAACTTAGGACAAATAAACTAAGTTAACGAGAAAATTAACGATTTAAAAGTAAACACTCATGGACACTTAATTGAACTCAAATGCATATACTTATGAATATGAAATACATGATAATTATAGATTGTTGAGTTGCATTTGATTTCACGTACGTGAGCGCGCATTTTGCAAACACACTGAATCTAAGGACTCAGGTGAGTTCTCATAACCTCCTTTTAAATCATTTTGTTTTAAACTCGGAGGTGAAACATGTATACCAGTTTATGAATTATTTTGATTACACATGGATAACACTTGATTATTGTTATGATATTCATATTATTGGATTATCATAATTCCATGAGTCGTTGCTGTTGACTCCGGTCATCCGCACTGATTGCATGTATTGTCACTATTCCATGAGTCATTGCTGTTGACTTCGGTCATCCGCAATGATTGCATGTATTGTCACTATTCCATGGGTCATTGTTGTTGACTTCGGTCATCTACAATGATTGCATGTATTGTCACTATTCTGTGGGTCGTTGTTGTTAACTTCGATCATCTACAATGATTGCATGTATTGTCACGTGGATTGCCACAACTCCGTGTGTCGTTGTCATTGACCTTGGTCATTTACAATGATGCATGTATTGTCACTTATACTAATTGAAGATATTGATGATTGAGATTGGTTGAATGTATATGTGATTGATCATCTATGATTATTTGAAATATGTGATTGTGTTTGTGATAGTGTGTTGGGTTATGTGTTGGATTATCTCGCAGGTGCTCATGTGGATTTTCTCAAGAAAATATAAACATTTATAAACATTTGTAAAACATTTTTAAATATAAAACTTATGATTACTCACCACCTACTTCGTAGTTGACACTTGATTTTTACATGTTTCAGGGAACGAGGATAAGTAGGTAGGGCAGTATAGCTTTACATTCTTTTGGACATCATCACATAGGATCTTGGACTTAGCTAGCTATGATAACTAAAATTTTGAAGATTAGAATTTAGTTAGTTAGCTAAATTTTGTGTAATTGATTGTAATTAAATCATGACGAACATAATTTTTGTGTAATTAATTTGGTTGATTAATTGATATGTGATGGTTTAAATTAGATGCCCACGAGCGTATGAACAATCTACACATCCCTCGTGACATCCCGACGTTTCTGCCATCGGTCGAGGTGTTACATTTCGGCTCTCTCTCTCTCAAAAGTATGTCATACAATTAAGATAAATAAACTATTTACATTAAAACATAAATAAACAATCCTACACCCAATCCCTTAACCGAGAACTCATTGAAAGCCCGTCCGAGAACTTATCCGAGAACCGTCATTAATCTAAACCGAAAACCATAAATCACCGAACTACCCAATGATTGCTTAAGTCTCAAAATAGGTCCTTACAATCTCCCCCTAGACTTATGCTATCATTGCCTTCAATTCTCCAGTTCAGCGTCGACACCCATGCTATAGTATTCTGGGCAATCCTGAAGAATCAATATAACATACTTCCTGTAAAGTCCACTTCTTATTTTCATTGAACATTGATACTTCAGTAGATTTCACTCTCCATATTTGTTTCGGTTTGGCAAATTTTTTTCAACACCTTTGGAGCAACAACTTTAGATTTTTCAACCGGTTCAGGCATTTGAACGTTTGTTGCTTGAAAAACTTTTGATT
>SZYD01002404.1:0-43868 GCA_009363875.1 Mikania micrantha | reverse complement strand
AAATCTATCATCTCATTTAATATGCATGATGAAGCGAAAAAACAAAGTTAAGAAGACACCACAACATACCTGTATACATGTATATTAGCCTACAATCTTGACTCATAGCAAATAAATGGGTAGATGTTGGTAAACAATTAATGTACTTTGGGTTAAATGGGTAGCAATATGACAGTGAATGGGTTGAGATGGTAGTACCTTAACACAATGCGGATCAAGATGGGTAACTTAAGATCCATGCGAATATAATTGATTCAAACTAGTAAAAATGATTAATAATATATTTTTTTGTAAAATCATGAAAAAGTACTAAATAAATTATTTGTTTCATTACAACTCATTTTAACTTAAAAATAAGTTGATGTTTTTAAAAACAACTCATTTAGACCCAAACTGATTTACTTAATACTCATCCTAACCCGCATCCATCAGAACCCATTACCCAACCACAACCCACCTATTTTGCCAGACTAAATGTAGATTATATGCAATTAATATATATATTAAAATGCAACCTAAATGAATAGTATAAGTAATGTATATTATATTAAATAGTATGAATAAGAATATATATACAACACACACACATAGTGAAAAAACGTGTTTTTTTCTGGGGTTTCGGTGGTATTTGGAGAAGGTAGCAGTGATTTATTTGTTCTCATATTGATGTTTGCTTACAAATTTGAGTTTTTTTTTTTAATTCAACCAATTGGTTGCTGATAATAAGGATTTTGTGAGTATTTTTTTCTATTATTTTCGTAACAAATTTGTATGGATTTTATATAATTTTATGTTTTAACAAAAATTTAGTATAGTGTTTGTGATAAAAGATTTGATTTTGGTATGTAATTTATGCTTTTGCAAATAATATATAATATCCATTATCGGGAGCGCACTGTGATAACCCGCCGCAACGTGCGGCGGGGTATAACCTAGTTGTGGATTATTTTACATGTAGATTATATGCAATGTTTTCAGAATCGAACCGGACGTCGAACCGGTCTCCTTACCGGTCAGAGGTCGGACCGGTCGAACCGGATTTGAGAACCGGATGATTTTATAACATTTTATAAATTATATATATATATATAAATCAAAAAATATTAAAAAAAATTAAAAAAATTAAAAAAACCGGTTCATCACCGGTTTTCCGGTCCCGACCGGCCGGGTCGCCCAAAACGGTTTTGAACCTAGAACCGGGTCGCCACTACTCTCCGAATCCCGGTCCGACCACGGCCGGTCCGGTCCGGTCCGGGTTTGAAAACACTGATTATATTGTAATGTGGATTATTTTTGTTTACTTTTTTATATTTGTGTTATAAGACTACATAACCAAAACTTTCTCTAGACAGGCTCGAATAAATTTGTGGTAAGGCGTCAAAATAAACCGACCGGAGAATTAACCATCAAAACCTCTCTAAACCCATCTTGTTTTGTCCAGGCCCAAATTTTGTTACACATCTATTTATTTATTTGTTTATATTATAAAACAACTTAGGTGATAAGTTTAATCCCTTATTACCAAATATATCAACTTAGATTAAATTTTATATTTAATAAATCTAGCGTGTAAAGTTAAAATCTTTTATCTTTAATAAAATGAGTCAAAAAGTTGATGTAAGGACAAACAAACAAATATACCCAGTATATTTTACTATTCAGTAGGGTCTGGGAAAAGAATTAGACAAACTTTACTCCTATTCCAGTTGAGAATAGAAAGGCTGCTCCGAAAGAGTCCCGGCTCAAAGCTAACGTTTGAAGTTACTCATCTCATCATTATTAACGTTAATTTCACAAAAATAAGTAAAATAACGTTAAAATTAGTGCAATTTTACTTTTGTCTATTAAGGCCCACATATACATACTTACATGCATGCACCACAAATGAGGCATTGTAAGTAAGGACATAAGAATGTAAATCATATTAACTGCATGGATCTGTAATAACTTAAATTAAATTAATTATAGAGACATTTCAACTATTTAAGAGATGCACATGAGTATAAGTACATAATCTGTGAATAGAGCGATATGCAATTGAAAATCAATATTAGTTAAGAATCAAAACAACTATTTAATCATAAGTTTTTTTATTTTAAAATTAAAGTAGAAGAAAATTTCTTTTAATGCCCTTAAAGGATATGATTATGTATGGCTTCTTTTTATTCTTAACAATTTACTGATTTTCATTTAAATGTATCCAAAAATGAATATGAAGAAAACATGTCACAAGGGGGCAAAAGGTTCAGGGAGTGACTCGAATCCATGATCAAACAATGAACTTTGATCACTATTTTCATCTGCTCTGTGCAGCCAACTTGTGTTCTTCAAATCTTCTTTTAGTAAAATCGAGTCATACCTCAAGCTCTCGTATACGTCTACTTGTGTTAGTTTAGAATGACATGGACTTTTATAATCTATGCTTACGGGTTTCATCGAATAGCCGTTTTTGAAATTGCCATAATTAGAGTTAAGATTGTTGCTTGCACTTGAACCATGGCTCGATCGAATGCTTTCAGGAAAGCGTGTTGACCCAGGAAGTGGACGCGCACCTCTGGTTCTTATATCCTGCAACCCACAGAGAGGTTATTTGAGATCAATTTTGGATGATGAACTAGTTTAATTGATAGATATAATGGTTTGAGCATTGTTTATAGGTAATAATAAAATAAAAATAACTTAATACTAGCTGATCTATAAATATGAATAAATTGCAGTTCCTGTGGTTTGGGCACTAAGGTTTATAAGTAAAAAGTTTAAGCATTCAGTTTATGTAATGAGTTTAAGTATTAAAGTTGATTGTTAACTTTTTAGTTAAATTAAATAGGTTGAAATGACCAAAATATTTTTGGCTTCGACTACTCAAAAAGTCAAGAGGTATTTTGGTCATTTCATCCTAAATTAACAGAAGTTAGTCATATATTCAAACTCTTTATAAAACTTGTGGTACAAGTCTCAAACTTGTTACATTTTTTGCTTGGTACCTAAGCCTATTACTTTACCCAAACCATCAGGACCATCTGTGTAATTAACTCGAGATTGTATTGGAACAAATAAGAAAAGATGATGATGTGAAAAGATATGAATACCATATGTTTTATGGCCATGTCAAATGATTTCTTTGATGTACTCATCCTAAACCCTGTAACATTCTCTGAATTTAACACTTTATTGGTTTTCTTGTAATTGATTCAACCAAATGCACGTTAGCATGTAACCGCACCCGTCCAGATGGTTCTGCAAGTCGTCCCCTAGTGACAATGGGTGATGACTGTTCCTCATGTTAGTATACTCCACATTTCCCTTCACAGTCATGGCAGCACTTGGCCTGAACCTACCAGCAGAAACAGGCCTTTCTGGCATACTTGTCCTGAGATTTGGTGGCGTTTCATTTGGGAAATCAAGAAGATTGAAGGCTTGTGGTGGGCCCCTGGCCCGTGAGACAGAAGAGTTTGGCGTGGATCCCACACTTCGGTTCTTAAAAGATGTAGGGTTGCTATGAGTTGGAGTTGATGGCCTAGAAGCTGGCTGAACAGTATGTGATTGAGGATGGGGAGTAAGAGTTGATGGTCTAATGGTGGTGTTGGAGGATGTGCGGCTTTTAGAAGGTGTTGGACGAGAAGAAGCGATGGATGGTCTGGCGGCTGATGGTGAACGGTTAGTTGGGGTGGAAGGTCTTCTGTGAGAAGAGACAGAAGCAGAGCTGGTGTTTTGGGCTGTAGAGACTGATGGACGACTTACTGAACTGCTTCTTGCTGGTGTTGCTAGATGGTTACCCACAGATTGAGAAACAGAAGCTACAATTGATAGAGAACCAGAGAATTATGAGCTCCTAAATCAACAGTTCGTAATTACATTTGGTAGAAAATATGTTGGGGGGGGGGGGGGGGGGACCACCTTTGAGGTTCTGTTTGTAGAGCCTGATCTAACTAAAAAATTTCTTCTTGTGGCAACTGATTTTGGCTGAGTTTCTTTTCCATTTGAAGATGGAAGTAAAGCAGTTTCTGGAGGAGTCAAGAGCCTGCGACCAGAAATTAGTAAAAAGCTTACATTAATGTGCTACACTGCTTAAAAATTTGTAGGGCGCTGGTCAGAAAAAAAATAACAATAATAATAAATAAATAAAATAAACTTATAGGGCCCACCAATACCATGCTAACTAATAGGATAAGATAAAAAACTGATTAAACTAGAAGATGACCTTCATGGGGTTAAAAGGCAGAAAACCAATAGGAGTTAGATTCAAACCTGAGACATGTGCTAGATGCCTAGAAGCACTCAAGCGTTTGCATGTGCAGGCAAATTCCATTACTATCCAAGGGGATTTCATTCTAGTGTTCAATTTATATCGGACAAAGGGAAGGACACATTGCAGATGGTCGTGTATAGGGACAGTGGTTAGTGGTCACAATCGATATCCAAAATCATATAACCTCTATCAAATACATGTTGTTTTGCTGGAAGATAAGTTAGATAGATATAGCTTTACAATTAATTTGAAAAGAAATCTTTCTAGACAACATTACCAGTCATAGTCATGATTTTCCCCTACATTAGATGAAAGTAAATCATCTAATATGCTTTTTGCAGATTTCGTTGATCCAGCAGAAAGCCTGTCCAACTTCACCTGCACTGATTAACATAGAATAAACATTAAGAATCAGATTAATTAACATATTTTGATCAAAACTAGCAATTAACCCTCTGCAAAAAAAAAAAAAAAAAAAAAAAAAAAAAAAACTAATAATTAACGACTTAACGTTAAAGAAATCCGGTAAACGCTTTTTAAATGATCAAAAATTCAAGTTTCAGAAATACGAATTTTGTTCCGAAAAATTGGCGGAAACAACGCCTCTTCAAACATGAATCCATCAAAATCCATATTTAACATCATATAGCACATAATACAAATCTAATTAGTAATTTAAACATTAACAGTTTACAAAATCAGAAATGCACGTAACGGAAATCATACTATCGGATTCGTCGAAGATGCGATTGTGAGACTACGAAGATTACGTGACAAGATATCTAAATTAGCCTAAACAACGCCTATCCAAACATAAATCCATATTTAAGATCATAGAACAAGTAATTCAATTCTAACTAGTAATTCAAGCATTAACAATTTAAAAAACTAGAGATACTCGTAACGGAGATCATACAGTCGGATTCCTCAGAAGATGCGACTGAGAGAGTACGACGATTACGTGAAAAGAGATCTAACTTGCTGTTACTACTGATAAAATCTTCGGTGGTGGCGGTAAAACTCATAATTCGCCGGTGAGATGATAATCCGGCCGCCGGAGCATTATATCTACCATTAGTGTGGACATGTCGACCGATTAATGAGTGTTTAGAAGAACTCCGATTCATGTTGATTCAGCAATTTACACCATTAGGATGAGGATACACGCACTATGATTCACGCCATGAGTGTGTGTGTGTGTGTAACAGTAAACAGTGCAAGTGTAGAGCATGACGAAGGCAATGAAAGAGTGCAGTTTATGGGCAATTTCTTCGTGACTTTATTTTGGGCATGTGACCCGTCTTAAAGCGTCCCATCACATTACATAAGCTTTTGGTTAATATTAAATGCAAAATTTTACGTTGTATTAATATTGTTATAAGTTGTTACTATTATTAAATATAGACTTTTTAATCTATTTTTTCTAGTAACCAATATGTCTTTAATAATAAATGCTTCAATAGTAAAATCTACAGAAATACTAAATAATTTCAATGGTTGTCCCTCATCCCTCACCTCCTCTAGGTATTTCTTCTTCACTCACTTCCTTGACGATCACCAAGATATAAAGCATGAAATAGTTGTAAATCATTGAGTTTATTTGTTGATTAGTAACCAAAGATCTATAGATAATAAAAAGCTTAAAGTTTTATGTGTTTACAATATGTAACAATAAAAACTAACGTGTAACATGTGTGAAGCGAGTACTTTATTTTTTTTTCTTCTTAGAATACCACATATTAAATACCTAAAAATAAATTTTATTAATTCATAGGTTTTTCTGGCTAATAGAGTTTCCAATTTATTTTTCCTATATATCGACACACATTATAAATTTTGACCATAAGTAAAAGTTTAAATAAAACTATATTGAATAAGTGATCCAACTATTTAAAATACTTTTTGAAAGATAAAAGTCTGAAAAAATAATTATTAATGTAGATTATAGTAAATGTATATATGTGATGGTTGTAACAACCACAACCACTTTTTCATCATAAATTTATTTAGTGATTAAGCTTGCTTTCTTTTTCTTTTCTTTTTTTTATATACATTTTGACAAAAGTTAATACATTATCCTATTCAATATTACAATTTTAACGAATCTAATATATAAATATTAATTTGACTATTTGAGAGCGAACCATAGAACAAGGGAAAAGACTTGAGTTTTTTTTTTCTCTAAATATTCATGATGTAATACACACACATATACATACTAGTAAGGAGCCCACAATCCAACTGAAAATGAAATACTTAAATTCTAATTTTATCTAGTAAAATGCTCAAGTTAGCTTGTAATTCATTAAAACAACTCTTTTAATTTAATTTGAATATTTAACTAAAAATGACTATTAGGATAAAATATCCAAATTTCCAATTTCTAAAGCTAAATATGTCAAATGTGACAACATAGTCAAAAATTGATAAACTTGATTTGAGAGAGTTTTCGTTTATATTTATTATATCTTTATTTTTTAAAGGCATGAGGATAAACTAAAAAATTTTAAAAACTTTAATATATAGTTTTCAAAACTTTTGTAAGCTGTACTGCATGTTAAAAAAGTTGTAAAACTCTTAATCTTAAGAGAGTTGGTTAAATGACTATTATATTCTTTCGATATGTATTATAATATGATCGATAGTATATATTACTAATTAATTAATGATGTTTAATTGTGTACTTGTCATAGTGTCATACACACATAGATAAGCTTGTAAATGAACCGAACGTTCAGTGAACTGTTCGTTGATTGTTCAGTAAAACTTTCGTTCATGTTCGTTTATTTAGTAAATAAACGAACATGAACATATGTCTCGTTCGTTTTTACGTTTGTGAACGTTCGTTTATGTTCGTTCGTTTATATTGTTCATTTAGGTTCGTTATGTTTGTTCATTTAGTTTTATTGATAAATCAATTCATTTATTTTAATAAATTAGTGATATATTCGTCTTTTTTATAAATTAACATGCTTGTGACATTTTTATTGGGATAACTTTATAAAAATATAACCAACTTTCAATTTTGTTCCAATTTAGTCACTTAAACTTTTTTTTGTCCCAATTAAGTCATTCAAGTTATTCTAGTGTTTTAATCCTATGTTTTTAACCTGAATAACATGTAATACATGTTGATATAAGTTTGAGTGAATAATTTTTTCTAAAAAACAACTCACTTAAATAGATAATTATTAATTTTAATTAATACCTGACAAAGAACAAAAAATTAATAATTATTAATTATTAATTCAAGTCAATCATTTTTAAGAAAAAAATTATTCACTTAAACTTATATAAACATGTATTACCTATTATTCATGTTAAAAACATAGGATTATAACACCAAAATAACTTGAATGACTTAATTGAAACAAAAAAAAAGTTTGAGTAACTTGATTGGAACAAAATTGAAAGTTGATTACATTTCTATGAAGTTATCCCCATTTTTATTTTACCCAAATTTTAATGAATTTATTAACTGAAATGACTAATATCAATGAAAGTTTATAACCCATTTAGTTCATGTTTGTTTAATTATATGTGTTCAATTATGTATGTTTTTGTTTCTTCAGTTATGTTCGTTTATGTTTTTTTTTTATTTTATTTATGTTTGTTTACTTATGTTCTTTATGTTCGTAAACTGTTCATTTATATTGTTAACAAACGAACATGAACGAACACGAGCACAATAAAATTCTTAACGAACGAACACGGACAAGAAAACCAGTTCATTTAAATGTTCGTTTTCGTTCGGTTCATTTACATGCCTACACAGAGGTCATATATATACACACACATCTTTTTCTATAGATTGTTGATAAAATTAAGTGTAATTATCTCTATTAATCACCTTCTTAAGTATATAGCATATTCTTAAACATACAGTAATGCAATTTAGCCAAAGTCTTATATAAAAGGGTTTGTACTAACAAACTATTGTTATGTATTTTTTATATTAAATTTAATAAATGTATAGGTAAAAATATTGAATATGATTTGACTGATTTGATATATGTATGTTGTTTATACTATAAAAATGATGTAGATTCTTAAAAAAACAAAAGTTTTAACATACGATGTGTTTTCGCCACTTTTTCTAGGAAACTTTTTCTTTCAACTTTGCAATAAAAATGGGTTTTCCTTTAATAAATTGTAAAATGTGAATACTTTTTTTAATTCTAGAACATTTGTTATTTTTTCATTCCGTTAAAAAAGCAGTGTTTTTATTTATAGTTTTAATAAAAATATTTATGTTAAGACGTTAATAAGCGGTCACAGAATGGGTATAAAACTATTTGTAAACGGTTGGAGCCATGACTGATTAAATGCATACGATTTAGATCACTTGAATTTGGTTTTAACAGAAATAAATCGAATTGAATTCGGTTCAGATGACCTAATTTCCAATATGGTTCGGTTCAATTTTTGGTTGGGTAAAAAAAATTCAAAACTATTATTATATATATTAAAATCCACTAAAATGAATAGTAAATATATATTTTTTATTGAATAGTAAAAACAAATAGTAATACTTTTTTATATATATTACCCTTATATTAAAAAACCAAGTCCTAATGAACACAAAAGTTTTGTATGTTTTTACTTTGGCCACAAATTTTTCAGGTTTTTACCACTGCATCTTTTTATTTTTTTTACATTTCACCGCTTCATTTACGTATGTTTTTTTGTGATGCAGATTTTACCACGTATCCACCTTTGTTCTTATAATCTTATCCCACTACCATTGCCATTCTAGAGAGAATCTCTCTGTTGCTATTTCTGCCAATCCCTCTCATTTTGTCAATAAGGGAGAGGTTGGGAGATAGCTCTTAGCCTGTTGGTTGCTTGCCTGTGACTTGACTTCCTCGCACTCCTTCTCCTAGAAAGCGACTTGAGCATGTTTGGGATTCCATTCAAAATTAACTTTTTAACTTATTGATTTAATGAAAAAGTTATTAAGTTAAAAAGTTGCTTGGTAATTTAAAAAACACTTTTAGTTTTAACTTTTTGAGCAGTGTTAAAAAGTCATTTTTAAGAATTTTTTTTTCTGACTTTTTAACTTTTTATGACTAAAAAGTCATTTTTTAACCTTTTCATAAACAAAAGCTAATCTAAACATATTTTTAAAAATTTATTTCAAAAAATTATAAGTTGGTGGCTTACTTTGGCGTGATTTCCGGCAAGAAATACGATGACCTCCATTCTAGAGAGAGAGGAAGTCGGTCGTTCTAGAGAGAGGAAGAGTAGGCATGCTAGCGATGACTGGAGCATCCGGTGACAGCGGTTATAGAGAGAGAAAATAGAGGGTAAATGAAGGTATGTACACCTGACGTCGTTTGAGCTACGGTGAGTCGGCGACCACTCATTATTTGCCTGCCTTCCCTCACTCTTCCTCGAGCGACCACCACCGGCTCCCTCTCTTTGTTGCTTCGATTGATGATTTCTAGAGCCTAGGGCTTTTCGGTTTGACAAAGACCCCCAAATTTCTGTGATTATATGGTTCTCAGCCTACATCTTTTTCCTAGGTTACATCTTCTCTAAGTTGGTTTTGTGATTTGAATTGCATATTCATATTTGGATCATAACTGCTTATTATTGTTTTGAAGGTATGAGACTTGATTTTGCAGTCAATGATTTTTATCATGTTATACTTTATTTATTTATTTTATGCTGTGATGATTTCCCTATAAGAGTACGTTAGAGCAAAGATGTGATGTTTCATATCTTGGCAAGGCAACATGGTTGCAGCCATGGCGGAATGATTTATTTGTTCCCTTCTTACGTGTCTGAGCTAATGCATGTTTTTCTAAGATTCTTTCTCACTTTGTTCATCTGCATGTCTGCTTTGTTTGATTTTTATTTGTGGATGTTATATGGATGTGTATGAAACAGGAAAGAAGCCAACTCAACTCGATTCTTTGAGGAATTATCTAATGATGTATTGGTAAACTCCTGCTTCATATTTCTTGATACATTCATAATATTTGTTTCATTTCTGATGCTAGGATTTCAATATCTTGATGTTAATGTTATAGGAGATAGGCCACTTTTTCCTTCCTGTGATTACTCATTAGACTTCTCATGAAAATATAATATATCTCTAAATAGACTGGAATTGGATAAAAATTATAATATGACTTTGATTTGTAAATACAGTGACTTGAATAGTTTTACTACATGTATGAATGAAGTTTTTATAAGTCTTTTGTTTGCATTTTTTTCCTTTTCAGGTCATAAAAAAAGGAATTAAGATTGGTATTACTAAAACTAGGAGCATTTATCAAATTGATTGAAAACAAATAAACAAAAAACTTGGTGTAGATGATAAGTTGATCAACTCATAGCATAATTAAAAGGAACTTATTTATCAACATTTTACAACTAGATCATCTTTTTTGCCGTCTGACCTTCACCACTTTTGTCCTAACTACAGGGCCCTTTTGTTGATTGCAGGTTTATTGTCTCCTAAACTTCTTAAGTTTTCTTGAATGTGATCTTCTGATGTGTGTTTTTGTAGATGCATCTAAAGCAACAAAATGCCCTAAGGTTATACTGGCTCCACATCCTCAATTTAATCAATCATTTGAGTGTTTGCCTCCTGATTACTTGGATGTTTTAGTTCATAATGTTTCTCTTATTGCCAATAATGGTGTGAGTTTCTTATAGCAGCACTGCAGCAGTGAAAAAATGTGATTTAAGATCTGATTTGTTTGATTAGGGTTATTTTTTCAGTTCTTGAATGCTCTTAAGTATCAATTGATATGAAAATTGCTTGAATTCACTTAAAAACAGGATTGTTGCAACTTTTAGGGTAACTTGACTCTACAAGCATATCAATATGACATTTTGTTGACTATACAAATTGATAGAGAAGTTGTTGGCTACGTTCCACTAAAATAGCAATTAGATAGGTAGACTTTGTTTCACTGTTCTATTTGAATGAACTGTTACAAAATCAGAAGCATTCTAATGAGATATTTTGATTGTAGCGTTATTCACTTGAACATGCGTGCGACAAATCTTAGGTTTGCTCACATGAACTTGCATTTTCCTCTCTTCATCAGGCGTCCCATCAAAATATCATATACCTTTGAAGGTGTTAAACGCAGGTAGTTCAAGTACTCATTCGGTAGGCAAGGAACAAAGTTTAATGTCATGGACCTAACTCATACATGTGGACGTTAGCCCTGTAAATTTTTGATAAATCATTTGCTTTTTGCTGGTATGGAGGTGTTATTGAAATGGATTTAAATTAAATTTACTTCAATGAGTTCTTTGATTAAATATTCATTCATATTATGTAGAAATTGGTGAATGGAGTTGAAGCAACATGTTCTAATTTGCTTCCCAAATTTGATCAAATGTGGTCAGCTAATTGAAGTTTTTGCAATATGATTGCAACGCTAATTAAAAATTATACTATTTTTAGCCTAACACTTTTGTTCATCTAAATAACTCTAAATACAAACGTTTTGAATTGAATATTATAGTCATATATGCCTCTAGAAAAAAAAACGTTGTTAAACACGTTCCCGCCGCAACGCGCGGCTGGGATAACACTAGTTATATTAAATAATAAAATTGTATATATAGCAAGTGTGTGTATATATTAAATTGAATATTATATATATATATATACACATTAATTGCGAAACATAGTAAAATGAATGCATGTGTGTCTGATCCATGTAGTGACGTTTTAATAATTTAGACTTGGACCACCAGAAGTTCTTTTTTTAACTTTCAAAAGTGGTAAACGGAGATGAAGGTATTAAATTTGTGAAATTTGCTTACAGACTTGGGTTTTATTAAAATTCAGAGATTTGTATGGAGATCTGGGTTTTTTTTTATACAAACGATTGGTCACTGGTAAGAAGGATTTTTTGAGTAACTGTATCTATTATTTTTGTAATATATTTGTGAGAATTTTTTATGATTTTATGTTTTTATGAAATATTTGTATAGAGTTTGTGATGAGAGATTTGTTTTTGCTATGTAACTTATGTTTCTGCAAATGATATATAATACCCGTTCTCAAGAGTGTACTGTGATAACCCGCCGCAACGCGCGGGGGTGAATAAACCTAGTATATATTAAAAGGCAGTTGAAAGAAATAATAAAGTTTTGTTTTTTCGATTTTGATCACCAAAACTTTTATATAATATAAAGTTTTGTTTTTTCGATTTTGGCCACTAAAACTTTTATAGTTTTGTTTTTTCGATTTTTGCCACTAAAACTTTTATATATTATAAAGTTTTGTTTTTTCGATTTTGGCCACTAAAACTTTTTAAAGTTTTGTTTTTTCGATTTTAGCCACTAAAACTTTTATATAATATAAAGTTTTGTTTTTTCGATTTTGGCCACTAAAAGTAAAGTTTTGTTTTTTCGATTTTGGTCACTAAACCTTTTATATAATATAAAGTTTTGTTTTTTCGATTTTGGCCACAAAAACTTTTAAAGTTTTGTTGTTTTGATTTTTGTCACTAAAACTTTTATATAATATAAAGTTTTGTTTTTTTCGATTTTGGCCAATAATACTTTTTAAAGTTTTGTTTTTTCGATTTTGGCCGCTAAAACTTTTATACAATATAAAATTTAGTTTTTTCGATTTTGGCCACTTAAACTTAATAGTAAAGTTTTGTTTTTTCGATTTTGCCTACTAAAAGTTTTTAAAGTTTTTTTTTTTGATTTGGCCACTAAAACTTTTATATAATATAAAGTTTTGTTTTTTTGATTATGACCATTAAAACTTAATAGTAAAGTTTTGTTTTTTCGATTTTGGTCTCGAAAACTTTTATATAATATAAAGTTTTGTTTATTTGATTTTGGCCACTAAAACTTTTAAATTTTGTTTTTTTCGATTTTGTATAATTTTATGTTTATATATATATATATATATATATATATATATAATTGTATAGAGTTTGTGATGAGAGATTTGATTTTGATATGTAGCTTATGATTTTGTAAATGATGTATAATACCCGTTCTCAGGAGAGTACTGTGACAACCCGCCATAACGCACGGATAAGATTAAATCTAGTTTAAATTAAACTGAACAAACCACAAACAGAACTGTTAGAACTGAGAACACCCTACTACCCTAGTGGCCTAGTCCCAAACTCAATTACGGGCCGTGTGGCCTGCTAAAGCAATTTGGGTTCGCAGTTCGCTAATCGCTATTCGCAAATAACACGGTCATCGTCGCCTCATAACACCATCTCTAACTCCCAGATTTTCAAATTTTGAGCAATTACCGAATAATCTTCGTTCGTCAATCGCCGATTCCAAATCTTCGCTCAACTACGTGCTGCTAATCAGGTTTCTTTACTTCTGATTTTCTGTTCTTTTTTTAGGGTTTCTTTCATTGGGTGTTCGTATGTTTTAATTTGATATTTCTAGGTCAGAATGTATGTTTAGATGATATATTATATACAGCACCAATGATTAAATGGCCGTCTTTTAAGCTGCAATTTGTATGAATGGAATGATCTGAAATTAGAAATCGATATATTTAGTTGTCTCCTGGTTTGTATGCAATCTTGATATCATGGCTGAAGTGTTACGATGGATTAAGTTTTGACCCTTTCATTTATATATAATTACTACTCTCTCACAAAATACATGCCATCTTCTAGCACAACATATGACCTTAAACGCTCCATTAATGATGATGGTTAAAAACACAGTCCGAGTCGCGCCTCGAGGTCTAAGTCTCGTCAGAGGCGTCGGGAAAGAGCATAAGAGGCGTAGCCTAACAAACAAACAAAATTAGCCGGTGTATTCTCACTCTTTGGTAGGATTTTGTTGTCTAAATCGTGATACTTATCTTTTTTTTTTTTTTTTACGTTAAATTGTGACTATTAAATGTATATGCAATTTTAATTATTTTTCAATATTGTTTCAGCGCCTATGCCTCGGTCCTCCTCGAGGCTTCGCCTCATGAGTCTAACTAACAGAAAATGTCTCAAGGCTCCTTTCCATTCTTGTTAGTGACAAGTGGTCAATGATAAAAAAATTCACAAATTACAACTTGTTAGTTAGAGATTCTCAAATCAACTAACCTTGCTTGAAATTTGGAAATTCTTTTAATATAGTGGGAGCTGAAAATTATTCTCTTTATTAATACATATTCTTTGTTAGTCTGCAGTTGCTGAGGAAACATGAAGGTTAAGCTTTTGCGTATCCTTATTAAGTTACATGAAAGCTGAAAATTATCTTCTCTTTATTATATTGTACGTTTCAATATTGTTAATTCTGTCATGTGTTATTGCCAGAATTATACAATTTAAAGAATTGTATAACTCTTTATTGCCAAAACTTTGCAGTTCTTTTGTTTTCTTTTTGAATTTCACAAAATTTTGGTGGTGGCTTGGCCTATGGATCAACCATGATTCTATTCTTCTTTCTTCCACAGTCCACACCAGATTTTATCACTTTTGGCTATCAACGTATATAAAGAATCTATGTGACCATATCATTGTAAATAGTTATATCTTTTCTGGGCTGAATAAAATGAACAAATCAGTAATAGACTTTCTACATAATGGACCTTGGTTTTAAAAAGCGTGGCGTGTCTAAGGCACGGGGTGATTTGGAAAAACACCGTAGGGCCTTGAGGTGGTGCTTCATGCACATGTAGGTCAAAACTGGTCAAAGTTAAGGTTTGGATAAGGTTGATATGTATAAATGATGATAAAGATGAAGAGATTATGAATGGCTACTTGATGAAGAAGGCTGATATGTAAAGAAGATAAGAGATACGCGACGTCTGGTCATACACAAAGCTTATTTAGTTGTACATAGAGCAACGCGTCTTTCCTATGCTTTTTAAAACGAAGCCATAGACCATGAATGTTACAAAATTTATACATGCATGTTGTTTCATGTACAGTCTAATTTAGGGCTACCTTTACATCTTGGTATTACCCCTAACAAATGATGAAGCAGATTCAATGAATTAATTTTTCGCTATTGTTTCTGCTCTTTCTTAACCAATTGTCTATGAAATTCTGGTGGACCTACAATACAGAGTATGTTTCTTGTCATCCGTTTTAGCTTAATTTAAGTGTGTAATGTATTGGAACTCACCTTGTTGTTGTAATGTATAGATGGCATGCGGTAGCTTCATGGACATGGGATGCTCATGATGAAACATGTGGGATATGTAGGATGGCTTTTGATGGTTGTTGTACTGACTGTAAACTTCCTGGTGATGACTGCCCACTAAGTAAGTCTCGCTCTCTCTCTCTTTCTTTTTTTTTTATCTTTTTCCCCATCCTATGATATGTCATACTATCAATTTGCTGATTTTATTTTTTTGAAATATTTGATGCATAAATTAGATGACCCATAATGAGTGGGGTGGGTAATTTGCTAAAACATGTCATTTTGATACTAGTTAAGATGTTATTGGGTTGACACAACTCTTTTGTTTTTTCTCATAAATCCTATAAAATTTTCATCATAAACAATTAGCATGCTAAATAAAATTACCTAAACGTATATAATTGGGGATTGTGCATAGTTACTTGGGCAAAATTGGAAATGTTATTAATAAGGTAGTAGTCAAGGTTTAAAAAAAAGGAATCGCTCCTTGAGGCGTTTTCCCTCTGCCTCACGAGGCGTACGCCTCAAGGAAAAACGAGGCTTAAGTCCGAGGCGGAAGTAATTAAATAAATTTTTTATAATATATCTATTAAAAAGATACTAAACATCAATTCAAGAATTTTTATAACTAATTTCAACATCAAATTCAATAAACATAAAAATGACAAAGTATATAAAAATCAAAAAGACTTGGAATGTTGTGAGGCGTCTCTAATTACCGAACTGCCTCAAGCACATCTATACCGTCTCAGCCCAGTAGGCGCACGTTTCTTACAATGTATGTTGAGATCTATGTGTTTTGTGTGCCGATGTTGATTTGAATAAGTTGTTAAGAAAATGTTGCTAATAACTTGCTCAAAAATAAACCGAATAACCCGATTTGAATAAACCGAATAACCCCTAATCTAACTCGATGAACACCCCTACTTGCCGTAGTATACGATTATGAGCATTCTGGTGAGATGTTTGAGCATTCATGTACATGCAAAGTTTTCAACCAACATATGTCAAATATGACCCAGTGAAAGTAAGTACTACAAGGCCCTTGTGGCCTTGCCAAACTTCTATACTAGGTTGGATTGTTAAGTAGAGGTTCGTCATTGACATTTAACAGGAGTGCCCCTGGTTTACAGTTTACACTTTGACATTCTGACCCATTTGAAGATCTCAATGGCATACGTTTGTTGAGATAAGGGCAAACCAGAAGTGGTTTTGGAGACTGAGATGTTGTAAAATTAGTAAAGTGGGTCGAGGTCTTTCATGGCAATAAGTTTGCAAGCTGAGCAAAATATCCAGTGGCAAAGGGATTTGGTTGAACCCGTTGAAGTAGCGAGAAAAATATCATCAACTTACAATAATATGTAAGCTGTGTCTTTCACGTTGTGGTAGATAAATAGCGAATGATAAGACCTACTGTTTCCCATAGTGAAAGCGAAGTCAGTAAACGTTTGGTACCATGCTCAGGGTGCATGTTTTAACATATAGAGAGACCTCTTAAGATGCATACATGATCGGGAGACCTGACATCATGAAAACCAGCTGGCTGATACATAAAGACGGTCTTGGATATTTGACCATGAAGGAAAGCATTATTTGACTTTGAGTTGATGAATAGGCCCCGTAGTTAGAACCATCAATGCTTAGAACTGTTTTGATGTTTGTTGGTTTGCCCATTGAGCAAAAAGTCTCACCATAGTTGATACCCACCTTTTAAGACCTGCCCTCACAAACAAGACGGGCCTTGTAACATTCAAGGGACCTATCAACATTAGTCTTTTGTTTATATATCCACATACAACGAATGATGTTCATATCGGGCCTATGCAGGACAAGTTCCCTCGTCTTATTATTGACAAGGGCATTAAATCCATCTATCATGTCCAATTTCCAAGCTGGTTTTATAGAGAGCATCAGCAGACTATTGTGGTGGTAGTATGAGGGCAGCAGCAGGTGTGTTTGGTTTGCCTTGCGAGTTTCTTCAAGGATTAGTTTGTAACGGACCTCATAAAATCAGGCAAGGGACCAGTTTGTTGAAAGATCATTACTACCCTATCAAACTCATTATTGAAGCCTGAGATAAGTGTAAAACAAGGTCGTCTTTGGAGACGGGAAAGCCAACATTATTAAGTGATCAGATAAACATTAGCAAGTGATCAGATAATACCTTGGGTGCTTGATGGTATGAGGTGATGTTAGAGAAGTTATCAAGTTGAGTATTGTGAAACTGATGTTCCAAGTAAACCGCCCGCAAGTTGTGATTATCTTGAAAGATATTGGCAAAATGGCAAGTGCATGACAAACGTTGGTGGCAGTGGAATCCGGTTTAAGGATAGTATGGAAAAGATCATTCGAGATCATGCTATAAATCCTTTGTAACACAATCATGTTGATGCGGTTCCATAGCTTCTCATCAACTGTTTTTTCGGCTCTATTCTCTGTCTCCATCTTTGTTTGCTGTTTTGGGTGCAAGAAGAAGATGATGGTATGTTGGGAAGGACATGTTCGATTACTTCGAACAATTGATAAGGTTAAGGAGTTATGCCCAGTATGTTGGTCCAGTGATAGCAGGGTGAAGTTTTTCCATGAGAATGAGATAAGAGGTTTGGAAAAGATGGATATGATGGTTCGATCAGAGGAAAAAAAGAAAAGAAAACAGAGAGCTTTGATCGGCTTGAAGGAGTGCCGATTGGATAAGTGAGCAGCGGCTAGGGTTTTGGTAAATTAGGGAGGGTGCTGCTCTCATACCATTAAGAATATGGTTGGTTGAATGCTTGATATATCATCAACCTAGTGATAAGCTGTTAAAAGGACAAGTTTTTGCCATTTTTTGTTGGGTCCCCCCCACCCCACCCCTCTTACCCTTTTAAAGGTTAACAAAACACACATAAGTAAAGGTGGCTTGTGGTGTTTAACTTCAGAATGCTTGAGTTTTGTTGGTTTAGAGCTTTATTTTCAAGTTCAAACTTGACCCATTCATAAGTAAAGGTGTCTTCTCTTTTTTAGCTTCAGAGCGCTTGAGTTCCGCTCGTTTAAAACTCAAGTTCGACTTATTTTTCATATTATTATTATATTTACATAATACATTTATATTTATAATTATATTTTTGATGTATAACATAATATATATTATTTAATTATATTTATAAAAAAATTAAATATAGCAATAACAATTATACGTGTGTGTGTGTATTAGTATATCAAACAAAAAAAACTATGTAAACAACAGTCTTGTTAGTCAAGCTTGACATGTAAAGCTTGGGTCTAAGCTCGTTTTCTAACCACTGAGCCTTAGGGGCTGTTTGTTTTTTAGAAAAACGTCTGCGAAGGTCTGCGAGACCTCTTTTGTCTGCACCTCGCAGACCAAGGAAAGATGTTGGGTGTTTGTTTTCTCGCAGACATTTCATTAAAAAACGTCTGCGAGACCTCTTCTTGGAAAAGAGGTGGATCATCATCTTCAAAACTCTTCAAACCTCTTCTCATATCTCAACCCCATCTCCTGCTCACGACCACCAGCCGCATCACCTTCGATCGGCCCACCACCGCCCGCAGACCACCGCTCACCATCGATCGGCCCTCATCTCCTCCCGTCTCCACCACCGCGCTTCACCACCACCGGCGGCCAACCACTGCTCATCTCCCGTCTCCACCGCTCGCAGACCACCTCTCATCTCCTGGTCTCCACCACCGCGGCGCTTCATCTCCTGGTCTCCACCACCGCGGCGCTCCACCACCTGCGCTCCACCTCCGCCGCCGCACCTCCCACCGATCGGTGATGGTGACAGTGGTGATCGTTGGGATGGATTTGAAGATTAGGGTTTTTTTTTTGGTTTGCTTAGGATAGGAGAAGTGATTGGAAAAGAGGTTTGAAGAGGTTAAAAACAAACCCTCTTTTTCCCTCTTCTTGCAGATGTTTGGTCCACCTCTTCTGCAAAAGAGGTTTGCAGATGTGGTCCGCAGACTGAAGAGGTTAAACCTCTTCAAAAACAAACAGCACCTTAGTCTCATTTAAGCTCAGCTTTGTTCAAGCTTGAGATGATCCGACCTGCTAGACTGCGACATTATTATCTTGAATGTTGAAACAGATACTAATTAATAGTTTGTTGTTGATTGGATTTGATGCAGTATGGGGCGCTTGCAATCACGCCTTCCATCTTCATTGCATTCTGAAATGGGTGAATTCGCAGACCTCTCAGGCTCATTGCCCCATGTGCCGTCGCGAATGGCAGTTTAAAGAATGAACTAGTTTCTGAAATTACATTTACAATTGTCAAATACCCTTTTGTTTCTTCATCAAGACCCACCGGTCCGTTAGCAAACATTGTTATTTCAAGCAAGCAAACTTTCCTTGGTTATTGCATTATTTCCAATTGCATCAATGTAATATATTATTTTTGTTCTTTGTTTTTTTAGTTTAAAACATGATGAGATCTAAAAACAATATATTATTTGTGTTAGTAAATTCAAAATGTTATCTTGTTATTGTATTAACAAGTTTAGTTATTACTTACTATTCCATGCTTACAAAACTTTGCAATTAAAGGGCTTTTTGTCTAACAGTATCCCCTTCGCTTATTTTATACGTGGTATTCGGTTTTAGTTTCTGAGTAAACAATTGTTTCTGGACGAATAGAAGGTTTTTTTAAATACATAGCGTAGGAGGTGAGTTTACTCTTGAGTAGAAGAGTAGGTGCCTTACTAAAAATTGCTAGCAATGATAGATTTTAAGGCAATGAGAGGTCTTAAGGCACTCTGGTTTGCTGAGTTTGGAGACACTCTATTAAAATTTAAAAATTAGTAAATTGCAATGCATTAGAATTTATTCAATAACAATATATAAAACTAACGGTCAATTGTGGTGAAGAAGTCGTTGATAAATACCAAGCTTGTTACATTCGACAAACGAATCGTTGGAAAACATGAAGCTTGATGATAAACTCATTTACTTGATTAATTTATTACAAAATAATAATAAAGAAGAAAAATGCATGAAAAAATAGTTTGAAAAAAAGAACTTATGAAAAATAGTTTAAACTAGATAAGATACCCATTACGGTTAGGCGATGTGATTAAAACTTGTATGTTGTGATTTGGTGGTACGATTAAAAGAACATATGAAATTACGATAGATTGTTATAAATATTAAAACGTAGACAAACAAGTATCATTTTGTCAGATATGTTACTATGTACGAAACTATGAATTCTACATTAATAATTTAACAGAAAAAGGTTCAAGAAAAATTAAAAGCGAGATATACAGTGTGTTTACGAAGTTAATTATGTACATTGCGTCTTAGGTATATAAAAGATATGTATAAAGTTACGGTGACTTGATTTGAAGATCAAAACATATATAAAAAACAATTATATAACGGCGATGTTATTGTGTTTGTGTTGGTATATTTTTAACAATAACAAGCCATTATTGGTTGCTGTAATGCAAGGGCTTCTAGCCTAATGGTTACCCCCTTGACTTCCCTGTGGGAGGTCTTGGGTTCGAATCCGGGCTGAGGCATATTTGCTGAAGCAAGGTCAGGGGGTTTACCCAGTTGTGGGGTTCCTCCTGGGGTGGGCTCGGGCATACGCCCCAGAGCGTCAAATCCGAGGGGACGGTTGAAATCCCGTATTGGGTGTCGTTGTACCAAGCCGTTCAAAAAAAAATATGTATATTAAATTAACAAAACAAAGTATCAAGAAAACTTGATCATATATAATACATACTAGATTAATTACCCGTGTACTACACGGATTGTCTAATAAAAATAATATAAATTTTAAATCTTTATGCAATTTTAATACATGAATAATACATATTACATGTAACAAACAAAAAATAATTTAAAAGTTGCAACCACTAATATGTGTTAAAAAGTATACAAGTCATTGTATGCTTTGTTAATTATGACCCTGCTTTATAAAATTCTAAGAAATTTGTCACTGGATACCATCTTAATTACCCACACGTAATTCTCTATACACATAAACATAAATCTTCATACATAAACAAAACTGCTTACAAAATTCTGCATACAAACATACACCTAACTGAATATATACATACACAATTCTGCATACATACACACATAAATTAGCATACTATACACATAAACTTGGGTGCAAAATTAGTATACATACATACACAACTTCATATATGCATACGTAATGTGTTAAAGCTATATGATTCTTCATACTAAACACACATAATTAAATATCAAATTCAAATAGAAGATGATCTTGAGTATGTAAGAGAACCAAAATTAACTTTGTGTTTTATCTAACTACAATATATGTAATTATGTATTAATGTATATTTGAAGCATATAGAAGAAAGCCCAATTAGAAACAATCATTAAATTGATCAATTTGAGAATGAATTGCAAGTATTTATTTATCACCACATACAAAGTAAACATCGCTTATTTGAAGGACGGATTTGGTACTTTCACATGTCAAAAAAATGTATTGCAATTTGCAAAGGATACTTAACTGCAAATGACATTGCCGAAGGCCAAGTGAATCTAAATATTGCATTTTTTGCATAAATATTTCATCAAAGGTCAAAGATAACCACTCAGGTGTTTTGGCATTGTTGGAGTTCTTGAAGCAAGCACACACATAAAACCTTCACACAACTACGAAAACTCTTAACAACATAAATTAGACACAACAAAACATATAGCAAGTTGTGAGCATGGATCTTGAATTAAATATGTACAAAACTGAACTTACATGTAGGGCCAGTACAGTTAGTTTGTGCACATAAAGCAAATAAGAAATTTGGAGACTTTTTCATTAAAAATAATTATATTGCTTGCAATTATTGATAGAAATATTGTCATTAAATAACAATAACTCATAAAATTCAAGTCAACAAGAATAAAGGATATAAATATTTGAAATCAAAATTAGATTACACTCCTAAGGTGTTTGAAATTCAAATATAAACATGTGTGAATTGCATTATTGTGGACATTCCGGTTCAATTTTAATATCAACTTGACATAACACTAAAAGTCTAAAACTAATAAAGAGTCCCTTCGTTTCATTAAAATAAAACATGAAGATTGTAATCAATTATGGTGTGTTAAAGGATGCTTAAAAGATATCAAGTCCCTGCATTTTTTTACCTATTTTCTTGTTTTAATATCGTGTTTGACTAAAAATCATTTAAGATATATACATTGACATGTTGCTATATCCTACTAAAATATAATGGTGGTTTTAATTAAGTTACTCATCAAAATATTCTTCTCATAATCCTTTTCTGGTATACAAGGCCTGTCACAAAATCCTGCACAATGGATCAATAACTGGTTCAAATCATTGTTTTCATTTGTGTATAAAAATCAACTTATTAATAAGAACTCTATTATGAAAAATGAATGTAGGAGAAGTCTTTAAAACAAAATTAAGATAAAAACCAAAGAATTTGATTGTTTCAATCATAAATAGAACCATTATGGCAAAAGACAATCAACAATTCCACTTTGCATACATTTTCAAATTCTTGAACATAAGTTCAATTGGAAAAATAAACAGAGAAGTTTTCGTTGCACAAAGAACCATAATTCCATGTGCACTGTTGCACATTCATAGTTCACATACCTATCACGAATTCTGAGCATGAAATAGAAAATGAAATTAAGAGAACAATAAAAGTTTCATGTGAACAAACCTTTGATTTGCTTACTTCCAATCATGCAGGCAACACATAAAAAATAAAACCCTCTAATTAGAACAAATGAAAATGCCTCTTTAGTCTTCTATTCATAAGAAAGAAGGGCACGATGAGCCTGAGGTATACAGATGCAAAAAATTATCATAAGAGCAGCAATTTAGGGAGAAACAGACGGTTAAACATACCCGGGTAACCTCTTGATTCACAAGAAACCAATTTCCAAGTCGATTGTGGGAAGAAGAAAGAAACTTTGAAAGAGTTTGCAAGTACTAAAAGTTAATCGTCATGGGGACAGAGACGATCCATTCAATGATTTAGGGATCTGAAGATAATATCATTATTAAACACAAGAAGAAAACGAATTTGGAGAGATTCTGTAGCTTCTGAATGGAAATTTTGAATATGTTACACGAAAATGGAATCATCCATATAAGGAAGTTTTGAAGGTTGTTCCAAATATTGAAGAATTAGGGTTTTTGTAACATCTGTGCCGGAACCGTCACCGGAACAGTAATTTACACAGTAAAGTGCACAGTAACTTAGGTACACGTTACGTGAAACTATGTTGATACTATTTACACATGTGGCCTAACATGAAACTATTATGCGATTGTCTGTGATCTGATTTAAAACCTTACGGTTTAACAATCAGAAACAAATCAGACAACACAGAACTGACAAACAGATGATTGATTTCATGCTAATATGTATAAACGTATGCGAGGTTAAACAGAACAAAACTATAACAGTTGTTGTTACGGAACGTTAAACCGACGAATTATTTGTGTAGGTGACGATCTGCAAGAATAAAATCTGAAAGTTTAAAGTTCTGAGATGATGACTGAAAAGTAGAAAACAAAATCAGAAAGTGAAACGTACGATCGTGTTCGTACAGTTAGCGCTCTGTACGAAAACGCGCGTAAGTGACGTTTTCTGACGAAACGAAAACGACAAAAGATACGAACGACCATAATTTTAAGGAAATTAAATATTTCCTATTTTTACAATTTTGAAACTCATCAAAATATTTAATTAAGTTCTTTTCGTTAAAACTTTTAAATAACGCATAACTTTCGGGATACTCGACGAAACCGTGAACCGAGCGACAAGAACGAACCCGAAACCACGCGGAGTATATAAAGATGAAGTGAGTTCATCTTCCTCACAAAACACCCCACTTTCTCTCTCAAAAACCCTAAATCCGGCCACCACTCTCTCTAACTTCTCTCTACCATAACTCTCTCAAAACTCAATCAAATCCCTCCATTCTTGAGCCAAATCGAAGGTATTGACCTCCTCTACATGAAAGTACAAAGGATCGGCTCTAGAAGGCTCTGAATCAAAGGTAAAATGGGCTGAAAGTGTGCGATTTTTAGGGTTTTCACTCTTTTGTTCTACCCCTTAGTCCCACCGGTTAGAACCACTTGAAAACCTTGTTGCAGCCCCCGAATAACACCCCAAAAGAGTGACCAAAAGTGCTGCTTTGTGTTGGCTAGGAGTTTTGTCGGATGAGGAGGGCAGGGTGCGAAGTGGTAGACCGGCCGAATGGCCTCACCCAGACTGGCGAATGGCATAGAGCCGAAAGGCCATGAGGGGGTCGAATGAGACCTTCATTCGCCATTTTCATTCTGCTGAGACCCTCCATTCGCTCGGCCAGCCGTCATTTGCCTGAGTTGTGCTTCAGTCGGCCAAGACTCTCATTCGGTCGGGACTGCCATTCGTATGTTACCTTCATTCGGCTTAAGCCTCATACTCCACCCATTCGACCACCTTCATCCCATTCGACTGATGCTCCATTCGCCACTTTCCTCCTCTCGACCAGACCTCATTCGGCCATGGCTCTCAATCAGCCTGAACACCCTTGGTCGATCAAATTCATTCGGCCAGTGGCCATGTCCTCATTCGAACCACATCAACACATTCGGCCTACTCATTTGGGGCACATTTGGATCGGCCCATTCAGCACACATTCGGCCCAGGCCACTCCATTTGGGCAGGAAGATTAAGCCACATTCAGGCCCAAACTACTCGGCCCAGCTGTTTGGCTCCCACAGTTCAGGAGGCCCAGTCAGTCGGCCCATGGCCCAGTTCGGCCTATGGTTGGCTGAGTTGGCCCATGAGACTTGGCCTAAGCCCAACAGCATGTCAAGGCCCAAAAGGCCCACTGACCTTGGTCCAAAGCCATGAGTCGCCCAACAACCCAGCAACTAATCGGCCCACTGTGATTGACTAGGCCCATTTGCTTGGCCCATGGCCTTAGTTGGGCTCAAGCATAACATTCGGCCCACATGATTTAGCAAATTCAAACATCATGAACCACACCTTAAATCAACTTTATGAAACAGAATGTATGGTTATGAAACAATTGGGGAAGTCTTACAAAGGTGATGGGAGTCTTTGATAAACAACTTAATAAAAACCTAATTTTAGGTTTTAATGTTATAAACTATTTGAGCTACAAACTTTAACATCCACAAACCTAAGTTTTCAAACTAAGGAACTATTTTGTGTACAAGTTATATTTTATGACAAGTTAAACATTATAACAAGAGATTTCAAGGGAAACAAGCCAAGTTGACACAAACCCTAAGATGCGTTTAGGAACTAAAAGGGGTTATAAACATACACAAGTGATTGTGATGAAAATTAGTGAAACATTGAAATCAAGGACACTATGTTCTAAGCTTAACTTAAAATAGCTAAGTGTTAATATAATCTATGACAAGAGAACCAAGGCCGAATAATGACCGAGACTTACGCGTGTTAACCGACTTTAAGGCTAACACGAACACGCACACAACTCAATTATAACTTATACTTATAAGTTACAACAACGTGAAATCAATACAGGAACGTGAATACACAACCACTACAATCAAGAGCGCGTGCCTTTTGTTTAAGCTAAGTCAACTCTAACAACTACAAGGTGAGTTCATTGTCCCTTTTCAAACATATTTGTTTTTACCTCGGGACTGAGAAGCATGTTATACATGTTAGATAAACATTGAAATGTTTTTAAAGAAATGCTATTACACTTATTTTTGGTGCTCATACCGTATGCTTGACACTTATGACTTATTGTTATACTTAAACGTCATGATTGATACTTATGCTATGAAACTTTAGGCTTAAACTTGACACTTGGTGAGGATACTATAAACTTTATTCCTAAACGGTGGGCTAAAGTCTAAATGACTATGCCAGGGGCTACGTGCTTAAACTATACGCTTGATGATTGTGCTATAAACTTATTGTTTAGACAATAATCTCGATGCGAAGGCTTTGAAACACCGACACTAAATGCTAACACTTGATACACTCGTTTCGGAAACAAATACTATGAACGCATATTCTAAACACTAACACTTTATATCATTATCCTAAAGGTTAATCTCTGACACTCTAAATCTAGGTGTCAATTCAGTTTGTCACTTACACTTCCTTGCTTAAACTTAAACTTGGAAACTTAACTCATGGAGACTTATATGCTTAGAATTCTTGAAGCACTTAAATGCTTGAAATACTTGAATGCTCGAACAGTTGAAGGCTTGATACTCATAAATACTTACTATACTTGGAATGCTTGAAACAATTGTTTTAAACTTAGCAAAATGCTTTTATACTATTGTTTATGCCAAGTGCTAAAGGCATAAGACACTACTCAAACTCAATGCTATTCGATTATGCCAAGTGCTAAAGGCATAAAACACAACTAAAACTAAATACTATTGATTATGCCAAGTGCTAAAGGTATAAGCTATATGCTAATACTAAAGCTATGTGTTAATACCAAGTGATAAGGGTAATTGCTATTTGATGATGCTAATGTGAATGCTTGATATACTTGGGAAGGCTCAGACAACAAACTGATTGACCGCCGCGTCTTGACATTGGTCAAGCCCTACTAGTCATCAGTAAAACTATGTGGATGCTTTAAACTTGTATGCTTAAGCTATAGGACATTGTAGGACAGACTGTTGACCGCCGCGTGTTGACCTAAGTGTCAACCCCTACTAGTCATCAGTGTTCCTCCTTGTCGGACATCGTAAGATCGACTGATGGCCGCCGCGTCTTGACATTGGTCAAACCCTACTAGTCATCAGTGCTCTTCGGTGTTAAAATCATATAAGACAGACTGATTGACCGCCGCGCCTTGTGTCACACCCCCAAATTTCCACTTGTGGTGTATGTCCATGTGGATGTGACGTGTCCAGAATCACAGCTCAAGGTCATATAGAACGACTCTATATGCATTTACAAATCCAGGTTTGACACATACACATAACAAAATAGTTTGTAGCGGAAAAGTATTTCATAGCAGCGGAAATAAATATGTTTGAATACATGCAGCGGAAATCAAATTGTCAAATGCAACATTGTTTAATTCATAACATAAATAAGAATGTTTCCAAATGATAAGACAGAAATGCATGCGGATCCTAATGCTCGTCCCTTAAAGTGTGCATTCCTGGTATCCATAGCTCGCTAGTTACCTGAGAATACAAGTTTGAAAAAGTGTCAACACAATGGTTGGTGAGTTCACAGGTTTTGATATACATATATAGTAAGAAAGTGTGTCATGCTGTTTATCATATGTTAGTACCGAGCCCTTGGCCCAAAGTGTCAGTGCGTCACTACCGAACTAGACTTGTTAGTCTTTGCCTCCGCCATGTCTCGTAATAACATGGCAAGATAGGTCAAGTTTTCACGTGTTATGACATCCAGTCAATATTTCGCCACGTGGGGTTAGTCACACCCCAAACGGATCCATTCAAACTCGCCTCGTTGTTTGTACATTAACGGTAAGACTTTGTGAGGACTTCTTACGATTACAACACTTAATGTTTGTCTAATAAACCAGCATACACCAAAATGTTTGTACAGTAATAGATGTTTGACTCGATGCAACCAGTATTCTCCCCCTATTTAAAAGCGTTTGAAAAAGAGTAAAGAGGGGCCGTAAACTCACCTTAGTGATACGAATGTATGTAAGCGTAAGCTCCTGAATCGTCAAGTAGCACGTCGGTCACCGGCAACCTATAGCGTACACCGTACGTGAGTTTGTGTAAGTGACCGTGCTAGTGTTCGTGTTAGTGCTCGTGTTTGTGTCCAACAACCCTTGGTTGTTCATGTTTGTCCGTGTCGGTCTACAATGACCGTGTTTGCTCGTATTGGTCCATATTGACCACGTTTGACCGTGTTTGACTGTGTTTGACCAAAGTTGACCGTGTCAAGTCAACGACCCGTTGGTGATCCGTGTGACGGTTGTGAATCGTGTAGCAATCGTGTAAGTGCTCGTCGTGTGCAAAACGCGTAAGTCGCGTCTATGGACAACTTACTATTTATAGTAAGTTTCCATTTATGGGAAGTTCACAAAGCATATCGGTTTTAGAGTTCTAGCATGCTCATTAGTCCTACGTGATCATGTTAACACATAGCACGTCATCATACGGTTTCACATAAGTCGTTTATAGCATGTTAGCACATAAAAGTTTCCTAAAATGGAAAGTTTCCATTTTTAGCATACGTGACATCGGAAACCATCTAACTTAGTCATCTAATCATAATATTATAACATAATAAGTCACTTAGAATGCTCAAATCATACAACACGTTGACAAATCGGTTTTTGTAAAAATAAAGTTACTAAATATAGTAACTTTCTAGTTTTGCGTAGAAATGATCATTTTAACATTTCTAACACATCCTTATGCCACAAATCATCCTAATAATCAATCTAACATCGTTTAAACATGTCAACATAACTCAAATTTCCATCTATCAACATCTTGACCCAAAAAGTTACTAAAAATAGTAATAACGATAAATATGACCCTGAACATCGTCAAAATCACATTACAAGTATTTCAATCTTCATATTATTATCATAAGAGCAATTTCAAATACATGCGTGTTCATCATTTACACCAAATGTTCAACTAGTGACTAAAAAGTTACTAAAAATAGTAAGTTTGCTTCCTAAACATATTTTGACCATCATAATCACAATCCAACCTTGCAAGACCACTTATACATTATCAAGAATCATTCCAACATCAACAAAATCATCTAAAATACCTTAGATCATACATGCATGCATCAATCTCATCTCATATCATCATTTTAAGCATAGATTCATATGTACAACAATTTGGATCATTGCAAATCATCATAGCAACATCATAGATCATCAAGAATCATGTTAGAACTAACAAACCCAGAAGCAACATTCGTGCATGTGCCTTGTGGGTGCTTGCATGTGAGGTTCAACACATGCATGTGGGTGTAATGGTGATTTTAAGCTACAAGGGGTGTGTGGCTACCTTATGAAGCTCCTCGAACACCAAGATGATGGATAAGCAGCTCCTGGATCTTCAGAAGTTCGAATGTAGCCGCTCTAAGCGAGTGATGGTGGTCTAGGTGATCTCCTTTGGCTCTCTAAGTCTTCAATGTGGCCTTCAAGCTTCAATCTTAAGCTTCAATGGCTGTTAATGGTGTTTCCAGAGGTTGAAGATGGAGATAGGGAGTGATAATGTCGATCAGAACTCGAGAAGTGGGTTGTAGGGTGGCTAGTGATGATGGCATCTTGGTTTTATAAAGATTTGCCGTCTGACACTCGTCGCGTACCGCGGAGAAGGTTCAAAAAGAGGCTCCGCGTACCGCGGCGGATTTCGGGAGTCAACTCCCCGCGATGTCTGTCGCGTATCGCGACACTTCTCCCTGTTGGGCCATCGCGTACCGCGATGGGCCCCTGAAGAGTCCAATAAGCCCTTTTTAATGGGTTTGATCCGTTCGTCATCGTTTTCACGTTTCCGAACTATCGTTTGGCCTCGTTTGAACTTCCAAGTTCAGTGTGTGAGTGTTTCGTGCGGTTTCGAGTGTTGTGCTACACAATGTGCTTGACGTTCACCAACGTTCGTGTGTTTTGACACGTGTGTGTTGTTTGCCGATAATTCCACGAATTATCTTGTTGTGTGTCAGTGTTTGTACTGTCGTGCCACGTGTCACACTAAATTGATCTAATTCTAGTGCCACGTGTACATAAAGTATTTAAATAAACATTTAAATAAATATAAAGCTGACCTGGAAATTACGGGGTGTCACATCCTCCCCTTGTTAGAAAGAATTTCGTCCCGAAATTCAACTCGCGTTGTCAGTGTTTGTCTGTTCCGCGAACAGGTGTGGGTACTTTTGTTTCATCTGGTCTTCACGTTCCCATGTGAATTCCGGTCCTCGTCGCGAATTCCATCGCACCTTTACAATCGGAATCTTGCTGAGTTTGAGCTTCTTGGTTTCCCGGTCCATAATCTCCACCGGTTCCTCAACGAAGTTCAATTGTTCGTCGATTTGTATTTCCTCGAGTGGGATAACAAGTGTCTCATCGGATAAGCACTTTTTGAGATTCGAGATGTGAAATACATTGTGCACACTGCTCAGCTCGTCTGGCAGGTTTAGCTCGTAGGCTACAGGGCCTATTCGTTTGGTGATCTCAAAAGGTCCAATGTATCGAGGGTTCAACTTTCCCCGTTTGCCAAACCGAATGACTCCCTTCCAGGGCGAGACCTTGAGTAACACCCTATCTCCCACCTGGAACTCTAACGGTTTGCGTCGTTTGTCAGCATAGCTTTTCTGTCTGTCTCGAGCTGCTGCCATTCGTTTGCGTATTTGCACGATCTTTTCAGTCGTTTCGTGCACCAGTTCTGGACCGGTCAGTTGGCTGTCTCCAACTTCCGCCCAGCAAATAGGTGATCGACACTTACGTCCGTAAAGTGCCTCGAATGGTGCAGCTTGGATGCTGGTGTGGTAGCTATTGTTGTATGAGAACTCAACTAACGGTAGGTGAGTCTCCCAGCTGTTACCAAAGTCAATAACACATGCTCGAAGCATGTCTTCTAGTGTCTGTATGGTGCGTTCACTCTGCCCATCAGTCTGCGGGTGGTAAGCGGTACTCATGTCCAATCTCGTGCCCAAAGCCTTATGCAAAGACTTCTAGAAATGCGACGTAAAGCGACTGTCGCGATCGGAGATTATCGAGATTGGCACTCCATGTCGAGTAACCACTTCCTTCAGATAGATACGTGTGAGTTTGTCTAGCTTGTCAGTCTCCTTGATAGGTAAGAAGTGTGCGGACTTTGTCAGTCGGTCTACGATAACCCAGATGGTATCGCATCCACTCGCCGTTTTGGGCAGTTTAGTTATGAAGTCCATGGAAATCTGCTCTCATTTCCACATTGGTAATTTTGGTTGTTGAAGTAACCCTGATGGCTTTTGGTACTCAACCTTGACTTTTGAGCACGTTAAACACTTACTCACGTAAGTTGCTATTTCGGCTTTCATGTTCGGCCACCAGTAAGTTGTTTTCAGATCATGATACATTTTGTCAGAGCCCGGATGTATGGAATACCGGCTCTTGTGTGATTCGTCCATCACTACCTCTCTCAATCCTCCATAGCGTGGAATCCAAATCCTTTCCATCAGATAATAAGCTCCGTCATCTTTTACCTTCAATTGTTTATCCATGCCACGCATGGCTTCAAGAGTGAGATTCTCTGTTTTCAGAGCTTCTTGTTGCGCGATTCTTATCTGATTTGGTAATTCAGAATGAATCGTGAGCTGCAGGGCACGCACGCGTTTCGTTGTCTCCTTCCGACTCAGCGCGTCGGCCACTACATTGGCTTTGCCTGGATGATACTTGATGGCGCAATCGTAATCACCTATGAGTTCAACCCATCTTCGTTGTCTCATGTTCAACTCCTTCTGGTCAAAGATGTGTTGCAGGCTCTTATGATCGGTAAAGATAGTGCATTTTGTCCCATACAAGTAGTGTCGCCAGATCTTTAAAGCAAACACTACGGCTCCCAACTCAAGGTCATGAGTCGTGTAGTTCTTCTCATGCACCTTCAGTTGTCGTGAAGCGTAGGCTATCACTTTCTCGCGTTGCATGAGCACGCAACCAAGTCCTTGTTTCGAGGCGTCACAATACACCACAAAGTCGTCGCATCCTTCCGGTAAGGATAGGATAGGTGCAGTGCATAGTTTCTGCTTCAACAAGTTAAATGCAGATTCCTGTTTGTCTCCCCAATCGAATTTCTTATCTTTATGTGTCAAGGATGTCAGTGATTGGGCAATCTTTGAGAATCCTTCAATGAATCTCCTGTAGTACCCGGCCAGTCCAAGGAATTGCCGCACCTCAGTTGGAGTCTTGGGTGCTTCCCAGTTTTTGATGGCTTCGATTTTGGCTGGGTCTACGTGTATTCCCTGTTCATTAACCACGTGTCCAAGGAATTGGACTTCGCGAATCCAAAAGTCGCATTTCGAAAATTTCGCGTACAGTTGCTCTTTCTTCAGTAGTTCCAAGACTAGCCTTAGATGTTCGGCATGCTCCTCCCGGTCCTTTGAATAAATCAGGATGTCGTCGATGAACACTATCACAAATTTGTCCAGGTAAGGTTTGCACACTCTATTCATGAGATCCATGAATACTGCTGGTGCGTTGGTCAGTCCAAAGGGCATAACCAAGAATTCGTAGTGTCCGTATCGGGTTCTAAAGGCAGTCTTAGGAATATCATTCTCCTGTATCCTCAATTGATGATAACCCGATCTTAAATCGATCTTTGAATAGTAGCTTGACCCTTGCAACTGGTCAAATAAGTCATCTATTCGTGGTAACGGGTATCGATTTTTGATCGTTACTTTGTTCAACTCTCTGTAGTCAATACACATACGGAATGATCCGTCTTTCTTTTTCACAAACAAGACTGGTGCTCCCCAAGGTGAGAAGCTTGGTCTGATAAATCCCTTGTCTAACAGTTCCTGCAACTGGTTAGACAGTTCTTGCATCTCCGTCGGTGCTAGTCGGTATGGAGCTTTAGCAATCGGTGCTGCTCCAGGTGTAAGATCTATCTGGAACTCGACTTGTCGCTTCGGAGGTAATCCAGGTAGATCCTCAGGAAACACTTCGGGAAAGTCGCGGACTACGGCAATGTCCTCAATCTTCCTTTCTTTCTTCGGTTGTTCCGCGATGAGAGCTAGTATTGCTGTGTATCCCTTTTGTAGATACTTGTTTGCCTTCATGCATGACATGATGTTCAGAGGTACTCCCCGTCTTTCCCCCTGAATCGAGATCTGTTCTCCGTTCTGTAACGTCACTCGTACGATCTTCTCGTTGCATACGATTTCAGCTTGGTTAGCGGATAACCAATCCATTCCAACGACCACATCAAAGCTTCCGAGAGTTACTGGCATCAGATCGATTTCGAGTTCGTGACCCGCCAATGCCATAACGCATCCTCGCAAAATGTGTTGCGTTTCAATCAACTTGCCGTCGGCTAATTCTATAGTATATTTATAGTCTAGCGGTGTAGGGGTAATGTCTAGCAATTCACTAAACTCACTAGATATAAAACTCCTATCGGCACCGGTATCAAATAATATGCTAGCGTAGACATTATTTAAAAGAAACGTACCGGTTACGATGTTTGGGTCATCCTTGGCTTCCCCCGAGCCAATCACAAATGCTCGGCCCTTGGCCGCTCCCCCTCCGGCCTTCTTTAGTTGAGGGCAATCCCTCCTCATGTGGCCCGGCTTGCCACATTCATAACACCCCTTAAGAGTGTTTTGATTGTTGTTGTGCTGATTTTGTTGGTTGTTGGGATTGTTGTTGTTGATAGGAAATCTTGATCTGCAATCTTTGGCCATGTGACCATGCCTTCCGCACTTCAGGCATCGGTATCGTTCGCATTGCCCGGTGTGATGGTATGAGCATCGGTTGCACAGTGGGTATTTCCCTTGGTATACACCCTTCCCCTTGTCATCGGGTTGGGTGGCAGTGAAAGCTCTGGCTGGTGCAGATCTTTGTTGTTGTTGAGATTGATGAGTTTGAGGGTGGCTGGGTTCCCACTTCCTCTTCTGGTTTTCTTGAGGCTTCACGTGTTCGCCTCGTTTCGGTAGCTTGCCCTGTGCTACGGCTTGATCAGTCAGCTTATGAGCCAGTCTGATCAGTGGTTGAATGGTGGTGATGTCAGACGCCATCGCTATGCTTTGAAATTGCTCGGGCAGTCCACTGATGAACTGCTCGATCTTCTTGTATCCCGACGTCACCATAGCCGGGCATAGCTTGCATAGTTCGTGAAATCGAGTGCAGTACTGATCGATCTCAGATCTCACCATCTTATGCACCCAGAATTCAGTTTCCAACTTCCTGATCTCATCACGAGGACAATATTCATCTTGCAGTAGCCGGGTGAAGTCAGCCCATGACATGGAGTTGGCACCGTCCAACCCCAGGGTTTGAACATGGGTATTCCACCATGTGAGGGCCGGTCCCTCCAGTGTACCGGTTGCGTATTTAACCTTATTCTCTTCAGCACAGTCGCACATGGCGAACACAGATTCAACTTTCTCCACCCAGCGAAGCATCCCAACAGCTCCTTCAGTCCCCTTGAACTTGTGGGGGTGGCAGTTCAGAAAGGATTTGAAAGAACATCCTTTGCTGTTGTTCCCTTGCGATCCTGCTGGTCAGAAACCAATGTCGTGTGTTAGTGCGTGACATCTACACTGTGTTAGTCATGTTAGGCAAGCCTTAGTACCGTTGTTAGTGCCACTAGTCTCGCTGGCGTGCTTGTTCGCCTCGTACTCCGCAAGCATCCTGTTGAATCTGCGTTCAACCATCATGTTGATCCTTGCCTTTTCGGCCTTACGTTTGAGTCTCAGGGCATTTGCTCCTCTTCCCGACATATTCTATACGGAAGGTTAGAATGTTAGTTAGCATGAGTTAGAGTGTTAGCCAATGTTATGAGAGAAGGCAAGTCAGATGTCATGTCAGAAGTCAGATCACATGTCATGATAGTAGTCAAGTCAGATGTTATGTCATCAAGTAGTCATGGTCATAAATGCGAATAGTAAAACAAAACATAATTCTCATTAATAATAAGCTTGAAGTACAATAATTTCAAAAGGAAATACATAATAAGTTCTTCGAGCACATCCCGCTCGTCTAGGCCAAAATAAGAAAAATACAAAATAAAAAAAAAGTCCTCTAGTCCGAATCCATAGAGACGTGTGAAATGTTGCTGGCAGCGTCTCCGTCATCATCATCCTCCTCCGGATCCTCATTAGGATCCTCGTCAAAGTCCTCTTCTTCGAGGTCCTCGGCCTCGAATTCAGGACCATCCTCTTGAGGTGGTTCCTCAATAAACTGTGCAGCCCATGCGTTAAGCATGGCATCACTAGCCTGCACCATCGCCTGAGTCTCGGTTATGTCGGTCCGATTCTCGGTGATACGCACATCATGCTCCTGCACGACGTCAACGACCTGTCCGTGCTGGGTCATCAGTTGAGACACTTGGAGGCGTAGAGTCTCCATCTGTGCCTCTAATCTGTTGTTGCGTTTCTCCAGCCTATCGTTTTGTCTCTCTAGTCGATCGTTCTTCTCGTGAAGAGTCCGAACCTCTTCCGATAGTCCCCTAGTCTTCCAGACCTCCCGTCGAGTGCAAGCAACATGTGCCACGAAGGCCTGCTCCATCGGCACTCCGAATGGTGGTAGTCGATGTCCTGGAGCGGTGTCGCCGGGATATCGATATGGAGGTACTCTCTCCTCGACGATCCAACTCTGGAGTATGGCGGGAAGCCATCCCCAATATCTGGCCCGTGTAGCGTCCCTAGCCCGCCGATCCATCTCGGCGTCAACCTGGACTACGATATCATCAATCCGTCGCCGGCTCTCTGTAGCCATGTCGTCAGTGGTAGGGAGTCGGTCTGCGTTCCTACCGGTGCTGTCATTGTTGGCCATCCTGTAAGTTCTTCGTTAGTAAGCAACAGTTTAATAAGTAACAATGTCATCAGTGTGCAAGTTCTACGTGTAGTGTCTAGCGTTGAGCAATGGCTATAGTCTAAGTTCACTACATGCAAACCTAGTTCCCTATAACCAAGGCTCTGATACCAGTCTGTCACACCCCAAATTCCCACTTGTGGTGTATGTCCATGTGGATGTGACGTGTCCAGAATCACAGCTCAAGGTCATATAGAACGACTCTATATGCATTTACAAATCCAAGTTTGACACATACACATAACAAAATAGTTTGCAGCGGAAAAGTATTTCATAGCAGCGGAAATAAATATGTTTGAATACATGCAGCGGAAATCAAATTGTCAAATGCAACATTGTTTAATTCATAACATAAATAAGAATGTTTCCAAATGATAAGACAGAAATGCATGCGGATCCTAATGCTCGTCCCTTAAAGTGTGCATTCCTGGTATCCATAGCTCGCTAGTTACCTGAGAATACAAGTTTGAAAAAGTGTCAACACAATGGTTGGTGAGTTCACAGGTTTTGATATACATATATAGTAAGAAAGTGTGTCATGCTGTTTATCATATGTTAGTACCGAGCCCTTGGCCCAAAGTGTCAGTGCGTCACTACCGAACTAGACTTGTTAGTCTTTGCCTCCGCCATGTCTCGTAATAACATGGCAAGATAGGTCAAGTTTTCACGTGTTATGACATCCAGTCAATATTTCGCCACGCGGGGTTAGTCACACCCCAAACGGATCCATTCAAACTCGCCTCGTTGTTTGTACATTAACGGTAAGACTTTGTGAGGACTTCTTACGATTACAACACTTAATGTTTGTCTAATAACCAGCATACACCAAAATGTTTGTACAGTAATAGATGTTTGACTCGATGCAACCAGTATTCTTGATGTGTTAGTTTAACACATCCGTTTTCGTACATATTCGAGTCGGTTTTCGTTAGTTTTGTTTATATTTCGAGTCGGTTTTATTTCTTTTTACATTTAGTGTTTTTATGCAGGAATGTGTCCCGGAGGTGCGGAAATTAAGGCAAACGGGCATCGGAATCAAGTGCGGTTGATCAAACGAAGAAAACGAAGAAAAAAAACCTAGGCGGTACGCCTAGCGTGGTCACTTGGAGCCAGGCGGTACGCCTGGCTAGCCCTCAGCCGCCAATCTCCCTTACCACCCGCGCGCATCGCCTGGCCCCAAGCGACCCCGCCAGGCGATGCGCCCCAGATCAAAAAAAATCCAAAAAAACCCTAATTTCTTCTCCTCTATAAATGGGATCGCATTCCAGCCGTTTTGGGGGTCTTCTTTTGCGTCTTTGAAACCCTAATCGAGCCTAGGAGCTGCTGGAGCTTAACCATGGAGTTTGGGGCTTGATTAGGGCTTGTAGAAGTGAAGGGGGACCTTGTTCTTGAGTATTTTCCTTTTCTTTACATGTTTTTAGTTTAAAGCTTTGATCTTTGATGTATTTAGACATATTTCAGACTTGTTTAGCTACTGTTAGTATGATTTGTGGCTAGATCTATAGTTGTATCTAGGTTTGGGATGATAAAGTTGTGAACTTTGATGATTTTGGACTTGATTTATGTTTGATGATGATATATGCTTTGTAATCAGTTGTAAAGATTGAAACTTTGATGGTTTTACAGATGTTGAATGATTGTATTTGGTGTATGTTTGATCCACATGTGTTTAGGAAGGTCTTTCCACACATAGATGCATGTTAGGCCTACTACTTTGTGTTTTAGGTTAGTTTATGGGTTGTTGATCACATTCCATAGGATTAGACTTCATTAAATATAGTTATTTGCATGTGTAACCTAACCTAGAAATCCGGGAGGTGATAGGTTAGATGGTTGGTCTCTTACACTTAAGATTTTTGAGTTAAACGACCCGGGAGGGCGTTGTCTTAGATCTACTTAGTGTTAGTGTCAATCCATGTCAAAGTTGTCAACTTTATAGCTCTCTAGTATCTTAGGATACAAACGGGTGGAGAAATCCGGGAGGTGATTCACCCGTTGAGTGCAATTGCATGTCGGGAAATCCGGGAGGATACCCGATTGACTAGTGGATATATTACAGCCTTAGGATTTCTATTGGAGTTGCCTGGTATCTGATCTGGGTCCCCTTTAGGTATTTCTAGGTTTGTTCATTAAGATCCTAGTCTTCATCCTTAATAAATCAGTCCAGATCCGCGTCTGTCACACTTTTGATTCCCAGCCTAGGTACACCAGTTTTCCTCGTTATAGTTAGATTCCAGTTTCTTTGTCTGTTTTAGTATTGCTGTTTTAGTGTAGTTGTTAGTTTAGTGTTTCAGTCAGTTCAGTCAGATTAGATTATTAGTTGCACCAACCCCCCCCCCCTTTTACCTTAGTTAGTTCACAGTCTAGGTTTAGTTTGTTATACTAGTGTCCATTGGTTCGATATCCGGACTTCCATCAGCTATTCTGCCACCGACAGGTACACTTGCCTTAGGAGCGGTCTAGTTTAGGTTTTCCGATTATTACTAGGTGTTTAGGTTAAGTATAGGTCTAGGATTAGATTTGGTGTCTTTAGCTTAGGTTAATTAGATTGAATTTAGTCTTGTTTTTAGGGTACTGACCGCTCGCATCAATTCTCCCCCTATTTAAAAGCGTTTGAAAAAGAGTAAAGAGGGGCCGTAAACTCACCTTAGTGATACGAATGTATGTAAGCGTAAGCTCCTGAATCGTCAAGTAGCACGTCGGTCACCGGCAACCTATAGCGTACACCGTACGTGAGTTTGTGTAAGTGACCGTGCTAGTGTTCGTGTTAGTGCTCGTGTGTTTGAGTCCAACAACCCTTGGTTGTTCATGTTTGTCCGTGTCGGTCTACAATGACCGTGTTTGCTCGTATTGGTCCATATTGACCGCGTTTGACCGTGTTTGACTGTGTTTGACCAAAGTTGACCGTGTCAAGTCAACGACCCGTTGGTGATCCGTGTGACGGTTGTGAATCGTGTAGCAATCGTGTAAGTGCTCGTCGTGTGCAAAACGCGTAAGTCGCGTCTATGGACAACTTACTATTTATAGTAAGTTTCCATTTATGGGAAGTTCACAAAGCATATCGGTTTTAGAGTTCTAGCATGCTCATTAGTCCTACGTGATCATGTTAACACATAGCACGTCATCATACGGTTTCACATAAGTCGTTTATAGCATGTTAGCACATAAAAGTTTCCTAAAATGGAAAGTTCCATTTTTAGCATACGTGACATCGGAAACCATCTAACTTAGTCATCTAATCATAATATTATAACATAATAAGTCACTTAGCATGCTCAAATCGTACAACACGTTGACAAATCGGTTTTTTGTAAAAATAAAGTTACTAAATATAGTAACTTTCTAGTTTTGCGTAGAAATGATCATTTTAACATTTCTAACACATCCTTATGCCACAAATCATCCTAATAATCAATCTAACATCGTTTAAACATGTCAACATAACTCAAATTTCCATCTATCAACATCTTGACCCAAAAAGTTACTAAAATAGTAATAACGATAAATATGACCCTGAACATCGTCAAAATCACATTACAAGTATTTCAATCTTCATATTATTATCATAAGAGCAATTTCAAATACATGCATGTTCATCATTTACACCAAATGTTCAACTAGTGACTAAAAAGTTACTAAAAATAGTAAGTTTGCTTCCTAAACATATTTTGACCATCATAATCACAATCCAACCTTGCAAGACCACTTATACATTATCAAGAATCATTCCAATATCAACAAAATCATCTAAAATACCTTAGATCATACATGCATGCATCAATCTCATCTCATATCATCATTTTAAGCATAGATTCATATGTACAACAATTTGGATCATTGCAAATCATCATAGCAACATCATAGATCATCAAGAATCATGTTAGAACTAACAAACCCAGAAGCAACATTCGTGCATGTGCCTTGTGGGTGCTTGCATGTGAGGTTCAACACATGCATGTGGGTGTAATGGTGATTTTAAGCTACAAGGGGTGTGTGGCTACCTTATGAAGCTCCTCGAACACCAAGATGATGGATAAGCAGCTCCTGGATCTTCAGAAGTTCGAATGTAGCCGCTCTAAGCGAGTGATGGTGGTCTAGGTGATCTCCTTTGGCTCTCTAAGTCTTCAATGTGGCCTTCAAGCTTCAATATTAAGCTTCAATGGCTGTTAATGGTGTTTCCAGAGGTTGAAGATGGAGATAGGGAGTGATAATGTCGATCAGAACTCGAGAAGTGGGGTTGTAGGGTGGCTAGTGATGATGGCATCTTGGTTTTATAAAGATTTGCCGTCTGACACTCGTCGCGTACCGCGGAGAAGGTTCAAAAAGAGGCTCCGCGTACCGCGGCGGATTTCGGGAGTCAACTCCCCGCGATGTCTGTCGCGTATCGCGACACTTCTCCCTGTTGGGCCATCGCGTACCGCGATGGGCCCCTGAAGAGTCCAATAAGCCCTTTTTAATGGGTTTGATCCGTTCGTCATCGTTTTCACGTTTCCGAACTATCGTTTGGCCTCGTTTGAACTTCCAAGTTCAGTGTGTGAGTGTTTCGTGCGGTTTCGAGTGTTGTGCTACACAATGTGCTTGACGTTCACCAATGTTCGTGTGTTTTGACACGTGTGTGTTGTTTGCCGATAATTCCACGAATTATCTTGTTGTGTGTCAGTGTTTGTACTGTCGTGCCACGTGTCACACTAAATTGATCTAATTCTAGTGCCACGTGTACATAAAGTATTTAAATAAACATTTAAATAAATATAAAGCTGACCTGGAAATTACGGGGTGTCACACCTTGACAGTGGTCAAGCCCTACTAGTCATTCAGTGTTCTTCTTGATTTAATCATCAGGACCGTTAAGGATGGATGCTAAATTCCCTAGGGTATTAAGCTGTCCATAATGGTGTCTCTCAAACTTGATACTCATATACTACTTTGTGCAGGTGGAATGTTAGGTAAGACGCTTAATTATCATTAACAGCAATGTCCTATGCGACTTAGTATGTGGTGGGACGTCGTCTGGGCGGGTCGTAGGCTTGACCCAGGGTATGCCCTATATATAAGCATACCGAGTTGGATGATACAGGTGGTGTTAATGAGATTAGAGTTGTTACCTAGGGGAATACTAGAATGCTTTTGGGGGATTATCATAAACTTCTAAACACGATGCTTGTTAAACTCATATTGAAACTAATACATACAAATAACATAGACTTGGAAACTCTGATTCAATAAACAAAAGCTACTTTTCACATACTAAAAACTACATGAACTCACCAACCATTGTGTTGACCTTGTTTTCTTACATGTTTTCTCAGGTGATGCACAGGTATAAGCTAAGACTCAGAACTTTGCTTGCTAGGTAGCCCAACTAGAGGACCCAGCAGACTTTTGAAGAGCACATCTTTTGTAGTTAACACGAATCTCTTTTGATATCTTGTACAGATACAAGATAGAAACATTTGATTCTTCTGGATAGGTTTACTTGGTTAAATATCAAACATCAACATTGTAATTTAACTTTGTAATCCTATCTTAATGCTTTATGGTGCTTAGATATTCATAACATTGATGCTATGTAAACAATCTGATCAACCCGATTATCACTCACGATATCGCGCTCTCGGGAACCTTCCGCCCGACGGGGACTCCGATCTAACCCCGCCGGCCTGGGGTGTGACAGTTTTCATCTGAATGAAGATTTTGAATCTTTTACACAAAAATAGAAACATTGAGATGAGGAAGGTTTAAAGGTTGTTTCAGACATGAAGAAATTAGGTTTTCATCACACCCTGAAGTTCGTTTGAGAAAACGATCGGGATAGTTAATAATTATCAGATGTATTTGGATCCGAAAATGCTTAATAAGACAATGGGCGGGAAATGTTTGCCATAGTTGCTAGAATTTTGACACTTGGCAAAACTTGTTAGTTATTCATTAAATTAGATAGATAGATTATAGGAGATAAACCGTAATTTTAAAACCTGAATTAAAAAAAAAACAAATAACGAAAAAAATATAAATTAGTAAAAGAAAAATAAAGTTGCATCCCAAATTTGAAACTCAACACTTCTGTTGGTAACACCAAAGGTCCAATCATTCCCACCACATTTACTTTGGTTAATAACTAAAGAAACGCACATATATAACATAACTCTATATAATATACAACTATATAAGTTGTTAGACCATGGGTATGCCTCTTGGTCCAACCACTTTACATATGCGATACGTAGGCACCCACCACAACCACTCACTTCACCAAAAGTGATGAAAAATGCCCCTTGGTCCCAAGATGATGTCATTTTTTTAAATTAAATAACTAGATATAATTAATCATAAATTAAAATTTACATAAAATTATAAATAAACATCACAAATTAATAAAAAAAATGACTTCGGACGATACTCCTCCATGACCCATGGCTTGGAAAAAATGACTTCGGACTTTACTCCAGAAGTCCGGTCCTTTTTGGTTACAACCTATAGACAATATATAATTAAAAAATATTAACAATTTTAAACAAATAAATAACAATATTTAAAATAATAAAAAGAAAGTATTTACAACAATTGGGTCTTCTGACACATCGACCCAAGCTTTTGAAAGTGCAAACTCCTCCTCCGGTGTCCATTTTCGGGACGGGTTGGAGCTACCACAGGGGTTCGGTATCCCCAACTTGTTTTTTTTTGTGTTTACGCCTTTGTGTTGGTTGTGTACTTGTGTGCTTGGACCGGCATCGGTAGAGGGTTAAGTATCGGGTTATACTTCATCCTGAGATAGTTGAGCAAACCCGTGTGTTTGTTCGAACCATATTCAGCGAATGTGTAAAACCCTTGTTGTGGACTCGATTCAAAATGCGGACGATAACACTTTGAATCAAAAAAAGGATTCATTGGAGAACGGTTGATGAACACCAATTCGGTTAGGTGGGGTGCTCGGGTTGTATTATTGGTTCGGTGTTTAGTTGGGATCCATGGAAAAGTCTTTTTTTTGTTAAAAAAAAGAGAAGTATTTTGTAATTTTGAGTGGGAGTATTTTTGTGTTTGAATGGGTTTATATAGGTAAAAAAAAAATTTTTAGGTTGGCAGCGGTCGAATTTGGGACAACGATCGAAAATGGAACGGTCAAGAAGAAAGGGAGAGACGTGGCTGTGGCCACGTCCAAGCCATCAACGCCTAGGAGGGGCGGTGTTCCACTCTTCGTCCACGCCCGTTCACGTCCCTCTCACCCGGCACACCCACGGTCTTAATATTATTGTTGGATAGATGTTAGAATGACCAAGTACTACAAATGGCGCCATATTCCTCAAATCATAACCATACTCGATAAATAAAAATAAAATAATAACATTTTATAGTTATTTTTTAGGAATATTATCATATACCCAGAGGCGTAGGTTAGTTGGGGCAAGAGGGGGCGACCGCCCCCCCCCCTCCCCCGTTTTTTCGGTCAGTAGTGTACATATCCTGATTCGTAGTGCAAAATTTAAAAAAAAAATTATTTCGCCCCCTGAATTCGGCCTCTCTCACCTCTCTCCTACTTGTTGTTACTTGTTTTGATTAAGTATTTGAGTAGTTTAATTGTTGTTTATTGTTACTTTGTTAATTGTTATGATCTAAACATTTAGGTTCTTGATTTTTTTTCAATTTTTTTACAGAATTATTTGTATAAATTTAGTGTCTGAGATGGGACCCGAATCGCCAACCCTGTTCTTTTTCAATTTTTTACATAATTATTGGTATTGTTTAATTGTTGTTTATTGTTACTTTTTTTGACCCGACACGAACCCGAATTGCCAACCTGAACATCTAACTGTTAGCGTTTGGCTGTTAGGGAAAAAAATTTTAATATTGCAAAGTTTCGCCTCCCCTACCATTTTTGTCAAGCTCCGTCACTGCATATACATCTTATTAACATCTAAATTACATATATCCTTAATGTTAAACTAAAATTACAAATATCCTCATGTTTCAAAATTGCCCTTTAGTATGAAGAAATACATAAATTGT